>JAODAL010050388.1:0-27446 GCA_025379985.1 Phyllomedusa bahiana
ATTTTGCCAATTACACTTCATTGAGACCTTAGGGCAAGTGCCTCCAGCTATGTATCCAAAAGACCTCTCTCTGCAATAAACAAGCCCTTTATCCGATAGCTATTAGTCCCTTCAATTTCTTCTAGAACATACAATCTCTACATTATGAGACAGTCAAAAAAAATGTCTAGCAACTGTGCTCCCCCTCCAAACATTTTGGGGTTATCTTTCTCCTGTGTCATTTAGATTTAAAATAATCTGATCTGGGACTATGTTCATTACCTGAGTTTCACCATCCTAGATGTTTGCCCTACTTATACTTTCCCACAGGGACATTTCAAAAAAAAATAATTTTTTTGTTTGACATGTATAGTATCCTTTTGGATTGAAATAGGGTAACCCTTTATAGAGTAAACTGATATTGTCACCTTTAATGACACTACTACAGTTTTGACATTGCAAACACTCAAAATGAAAAGTGATGTGTATCTGTATGGGTTATACTATATGGATAAAATGAATAATAGAAGTACTATTTAAATATTGACAAAAACGGCAAATTTTATTGTATGTTTGGAGTGAAACATATCTTCATGAAATTGTATAAGTAGGGGAAGGGTCCCTGTATTGTGTCTGCCAAATAGCAAATGCATTATACTTCAGGATTCAAGTGTGCTTTTTATAATGTAAAGGACCCCTATTAACTTATATACTTTACAGCGACCCTATGACCTATATACAGTTGAAACCCAGTTTACATACACTATAATAAAAAGACACTATGCATGTTTTTTCTCATTATCTGACAGGGAAATCAGAATAAAATTTCCCCCGTTTTAGGTCAATTAGGATTACCAAACTTTTTTTATTATTTCCCAAAAATGCCAAGTAATGAGAGAGAGAAGTTTTATTATGAAAGGCATTTTTTTACTTCTGCAAAGTCAAAAAATTTACATACACTAGGATTACTATGCCTTTAAACAATCAATTTGGGACAAGCCCATAATGATGAAGTCATGTCTTTTGGAAGCTTCTCAAGGTTTATTGGCAACAAAGAGATAATTTGAGACACACTGTGGGATGTATTTTTAAGTCACACCAGAAACACACTGCTTCTGTTTGTAACATCATGGGAAAGTCTAGAGAAATCAACCAAGATATCAGAAAGAGAAATTGTGGACTGCACAAGTCTGATTTATCCTTGGGTGTAATTTCCAGATACCTTTAAGGTGCCTTGTTCAATCTGTACAAACAATTACATGCAAGTACAAACAAGATGGGAATGTCCAGCCATCATACCGCTCAGGAAAGGTGACGGTTCTGTGTCTCAGAGATAAATGTGCTTTAAACCGATGTGCATATAAACCCCAAAGAACAAAACTAAAGAGCTTCTGAAGATGTTGGCGGAAGTTGGTAAGATTGTGTCATTATCCACAGTGAAACGAAAGGCCACTCTCCCAGGAAGAAACCATTACTCCAAAAGAAACATATAAAAGCCAAAATTAATATTTGGGCAAATGTACACAGGAACAAAGACCTACATTTTTGGAGTCATGTCCTGTGGTCTAAACAAAAACTAAAATTGAACCATCGATATGTTTGGAGGAAAAAGGAAGCCTAAGAACACCACCCCAACTGTGAAACACAGGGTGGCAGCATAAATGTTGTGTGGGGTTGTTTTGCTGCAAGAGGGAGGTGCACTTCACAAAATAGATGGAAATTTTTAGGTAGGAAGATAATATGGCAATACTGAAGTAACATCTCAAGAAATCAGACAGGAAGTTAAAGCTTGGGCGGAAATGGGTCTACCAAATGGACAATGACCCGAAGCATACCAAATTGGTTACAAAGTGGCTTAAGGATAACCAAGTCAAGTTTTGGAGTGGCCATCACAAAGACCTTTATCTCAATCCTATTGAAAATTTATAGGGAAAGCTGAAAAGGGAGGTGCGAGTTTAAAGGGAACCTACAAACATGGCTCAGTTACACCAGCTCTGTCAGGGGGAATAGGCCAAAATTCCTACCAAGTATTGTGAGAAGCTTGTGGAAGCATATCCAAAATTTTTTGACCCAAGTAATACAGTTTTTAAAGGGCAATGCTACCAAATACTAATGAAGTGTATTAAACTTTTGAATTTGCAGAAAGTAATAAAAATCCTTTAAAAAATTATCTCTCTCTCATTATTCTGGCATTTGGCAAATGTAAGTAATTGGGGGAATCCTAATTGACCTAAAACGGGTAAGGTTTATTCTGATTTCATATCAGATATTGAGAAAAACATGCATGTGTGTCTTTTTATATAGTGTGTGTAACCTTCTGATTTCAATTGGGATCAACTGTGTGAGCGATTACCTTTATAAACCCACTGGAGCACCCTATTACCTATATACCCTACGGGGGACCCTATTACCTATATGTCTACTGTGAGACTCTATTACCTATATATCTACAGGAGCCCCTATTACCCATATACCTACTCGGAGTCCCCATTACCTATATATCTACTTACTGGGAGATCCTATCACTTATATGGCTTCAGGGGGACCCTATCACCTATGTTCCTACTGGGGACCCAAATTCCCTTAATAGTTACTGGAACACCCTATTAACTTTATACCTACTGGAACAATCTATTACCTATATACCTACTGGGGGACCCTATTACCTTTTATATCTACTGGAGGACCTATTACCTATATGCCTACTGAGGGACCCTATTACCTATATATCTACCTACAGGGGGACCCTATTACCTGTCTACCTACTGGTGGACCCTATCACCTTTCTACCTATTGGAGGACCCTATTACCTATCTACCTGCTGGGGGACCCTATTACCTATATACCTACTGGGGGACCATATTACCTATATACCTACTAGGAGACCCTATTACCTATATGCTTACTGAGGGACCCTTTTTACCTATATATCTTTCTACTGGGGTACCCTATTAACTATATACCTACTGGGGGACCCTATTACCTATATACCTACTGGAGGACCCTATATAACATGTTCTATATTCCGCGGGACCGACATCGGATTTCCTCAGCCCTATTGTACTGGGCCGCTAGGAATCTGAAATGTAAATGATGTAAATGAACTGTTGTACACCAAACCTAGGTGCATTATACGCCGGGCACGCCACATTGTAATGTGCCCAAAAAGGCCAATAAAATATAATAGCGATGATAACGCTGTGTGGCTCCGTAACGCAATGCGCCAATAGAGGCGCATTACATACACTAGTAATGATACATTATTCGCCTCCGTTATGCAATGCGCCTCGATAGGCGTATTACATACACTAACACTGAAAAGCTATGCGACGCTTTCAGGCGCAGTTTACAACTGTTTAAAAATGATCCTAAATTTGCTGAGGCAAAAACCAATTTTCGGACATATCGCACAAAGTACTCAGGCCCCGGATGTTTTAGGACCTCAGCAACACCCTGAGAAAATCACTTGCGGCATATTAGCAATCGCTGCTTCACCTTCAGCTTTAATATTATGCAAATGTGCTCTTTCCTTAAAGCAATTAAAACCAAAACCCTACCTGCAAAAAAAATCTTCATTGTAATTGCCATCACTTACTGTACAAAGAGCTTTTAAATCATTAAAAAGACTTCGAGCCTTTCGTGCACTATAGAAATATCTGGAGAGAGGAACAAAGACGGGAAATATATATTCACTTTACAAACTTTTTTGAAGTAACTCTTCCTTATTATTTTCACTTAAAATAACCTGTTTATTCCTTTTACAACAATTCTTTACAGGAGGAAATGTAATATATCTAGCTATCTTGTATCTTATCTGTGTCTATCTCTCTTTTATCCAAAAAACATATAGAAATTATGCAGCACGTAGTATAGATTGTGGGTGCAGAAATAGTCTTGACCAGAACTAAAGTATATAAAAAAAAAAATTGCAAGTGCAAATGCATGAATATGAAGCATAAGTTTGTCTTCGTTTTTCACCTATTACGGAGTGCTGTGGGGTTTTCTCTTTTATCTGTTGATCTATCTCTGCAGTATCTATCTCTAATCTCTTTCAGAATCTACCATAGACAACCTGTCACATACCTTTAATTTTTTTCTACACAAAGGATCAAAAACAAAGCCATAACCTTTTTTCAAGCCATAATCTTTAACCAATAAAACCCACAGAATTGAATTTTAATATCCCAATTTTTTTTTAACTCACACCGGAAATCTGATTGACCATTACATTTCTTAAGACGGCACCAAATGTCACTTAAAAAGAAATAGATAATTGATAGGATGATGTTTTTATTAAAGCTTTCCCTACATTGAACGAAAATTGTATCAGTAAACCCCTCTTTTTTGGGAAAAAAGATGGCACCTTAAAGGGGTTTTCCTGATCTATTTCATCCCTCCTGTATCCTGTCTTCACTCTGTGTGCCAGAAGGGGGGTGTGTGATTTTTTTTGAATTGATATAAAGGACCCGCGGGCTAAAATCACCATCCCTTTTCCCCTCTTTGTAGTCAAAGAAAGGTTTTGTTTATGAAAAACCCCATTATGAGTACTGAGAGGTAAAGTTTTTGCTTAACAAAAGGTCCTAGGTTAAAAACCCTGCGGGAAACCCAAAACCTGTGTTTTTTTTTCTCTTTTTCAATCACCAAACCTTGAAGGAAGTTTCTTTTTTTATTTTTTTTGCAGTTTACAATTACTGAGAGTACAGAGGACTGGAGTATAATGCAGCACCGGGGGTTTTTGAACACTCAGTGTTGCCTAAAGAGAGGTGATGTTGACCGGGACTTGGAGCTCTCGGACCGGCCGTATCCTGGGGACGAGCTGTAAACAAGGATCACAAAGGAAGTAAAACAAAAACGGGGCAGAATTTTTAATTATAATGAATGGAGAAAATGTTTGTTATTTCATTTGAAATTTCCCACACAATTTTATTCGAGGAAAAACCCCTTTAATGTAAAAAAAAAATTTTTTTTATTTATTTTGTACTTTTTGAATCCCTATTTTTGTGAACAAATGGTTGGTTCTGAGATTTCTTAACAATGTTTAAAAAAATCTGAAGCCTTAAACATGGAAATCTTTTGTTATGCAATCACACAGATGGCAGCCAAGAAGAACTGTAATTTATTGACAAATTGCCTTACCATCAAAGATGATCTTCAGTTATCAATCACCGCCGTATAAGCCCTTTCGAACATGGATATGAACAAGAATGTACTTTCATTTCGGCCAATTTTTTACTTATTAAGAATCTCAAAATTTTGGAGGGCACTTGTCCCCCTATAAAAACCCCAAAAAAGTTATTAATTTTCCCAATTACGCCTTGCGACCATTTGCTTGATTCTTGGGGAATCCACTTTTTAAACAATTGATTTTCTGTTCATTAGTAAAAGTAAATTTGTCTGCATGTACCTCAAATTATTCCGAATTACAACAAGTCTGTAAATTATCTTTCAATGAGGGGACCTCTGTCAAATGTTGCTGTATTTTTAACTCGGTGGCCTCTTTGATTGATAGTGCCTGCTTTTCTGTTACTATTTAGGTCTCTGTCTATGTCACCTTATCCACAGATGAAATTACTTCACTCTGTATGTCTAAATTAAGGAAAACTTTATTGAAAAATTCGGATTTATCTATCATAAACTTAGAAAATTAACCATCAATACAATATTCTTCAATTTGTCCTTTTATTTGACAATGGAAATTTTCTTGTATCTATCTCTTTATTAATTGCTTCAAAATTAATATGCAGAGTTTTCTATATAGTCTCTAAACCTGACTCATCAGTAGGCAAAGGCTGAAATTCTATAGTGCATTTCTCAATATATATATGTATAATCTCCATTCAGGATATTCCGTGTGTATCCTTCAATGAATCTGTATCACGTCCAGATCCAGATCTCCAGATTCGTTCTGACTTTAATTGAAGCTTGAAAATTCACATTAGCTTGGACTTAGTCCTCCTTTTTCAAGCCTAAAAGACATGAGATATGGCTGGCTCTCCAAAATGTAAGAAATAAATGTATTTAGTAAATGGGAAGAAAACAGATCAGTGATTACCATGAATTTGTGTTGAGGTCCTTAACCCCTTCACATTCGTTTTTCCCTCCCCACCTTCCCAGAGCCATAACTATTTTTTCATTTACATAGATATAAGACATATGAGTGCTTTTATTTTGCGAGACAAGGTGTCATTTCTAATGGTCTCTTACATAGCACCATTTTATTTAGACGCCGCAGCTCTATCCAGCGCTGTAACCGCCAAGTGTTAGCTGCAATTAGCTGTGATCCCGCTCTGAAACACCTTACCAGCATTAGGACCTACTCATACGTCCAATGTCAGTAAGGGGTTAATTATATCCTGGCTTATATAAATGCGTTTCTAGGTTTCAGAAGTATTTTTTAAATTAGGACTCACAACTACTTTATTATATAAAAAGAAGGACAATTACATTCTTTAATAAAGCTATAAAGTTACAAAAGTTACAGAAACATAAAATATATAGCAAATATATCTTACATTAATCTCTTAGATTGTGTGTTTAGTGTAGGTTTGGAATCTAGTTCTCTTTCCTCCAGGATAAACCTCATGGCTTCTTTTTCACTTCCATGTTGTATCTGACTTCTGACAAGGTTCCTTGGCTCTGCACCTGGATTCCGACTCTAAGGTTTATCCACACCCCTTCTTATATCCTTTTTTGAATGGGTGTGAATGAGGGTGATGCAATGTACCTGTCACGTCAAGGGAGGTGCAGTGAGCCCTAACTGGAACCCAGCCCACTGTCCCTGCCTACTTGACGTGCTGCCCTAGGCGGCAGACGGCAACTGGGCGAAAACCCCTGCTCGGGCTAAAATTCTGGGGCCCGTGAAATAGAATAGTCAGACAGTCCGGTCAATACAAATGGGAACCCAAAGCCAAAAAATCAGAACCAGAGGATAAACGAAAAAAACCCGAGGCCCAAACCCCGAACGGGGCGGGGTTTAAAAAAATCGGAGACAAACCCGGGGGTCAGGAAACAGGCCAGGTCAGGTATACATTTTAAGCAAACACAAAAACAAATAACAAGGTAGCCAGGAATATCACAGACGCGCACCCGCCTTAAAGGGATTTTAAATGGGTTTCCCCGGGATACCACCCCTGAAAGCTAAATTGGAGCGGCCCCCGGGGTCCCCCCTTTGGCTGGTGCAACTCGCCCCCCTTTCAGGAGGGGCGGGGCCCCGGTCACTAAACAAAAGTTGTCACAGCAAATGTATCAGGGGGGATCTGCTTTCAGCTCTGCGGGCCTTTTGATCCCGGCGGGCCTGAGCACACCTAGCCATAACAGAAAACCCCCCCTTTGGGAAAGGGGCCACCGGCCCCTTCCCTGGTCGGGGTTTGCCCTGGTGAGACTCTTTTGGAAAATTTCCCCCCCCAGGCGATCAGCAGGGAAATGGGTTTTCGCCGGCCCCCAAATTTCTCTCCTCAGGACCATACCCCTTCCAATGGACCAGGAACCCCAGTGCCCTTTGGGCCTTACCGAATCGAGATAGGGTAACTTCTTTTTCTAACTCCCCCTTTTATGCAAACTGGAGAAGGAGGCCTAGAGGGGGGATTTCCCAGGCTGAATACCTCCTTACAATTCACGCCCGGGAAAACTTTTATGTATCCCGGAGAGAAGAGGGTAATTTCAGGAAGATATCCCCACCGGGTAAACCACCCCTGGAACCACATATGGCCCGTTCAGGTACAGGGGGAAAAGGGCATATTTTCACCGGGAGGCCCTTTTTTCGGGGAACCCTTTAAACCCTCGCGCACAAACTGCACAAGATGCCGCATACCCCTAAACCCGCTGCCCCGTTCTTCCAGAAAAAACATTAACCTGCACATCATATTCCCCCCAAGCTTGGTAGGAAACAACTGTCAACACCCCCCCGTTGCCCCCACCCTGAACAAATTTTCCCTAAATTTCCAGTAAAAACACGGGGGTTATTTTTTTCTGAAGCCAGGACACCCCCCAAAACCACATCAGCGGGCAGCCCCCCATGACAAATAAATACCCCTTTTCCCAATATGTATGGATCCGACCACCATCCCCAGCCCAGGGGTAAAATTTTGGGAAATTACAAACCCGATCTATTGGAGTGGAGTCAATAGCCACAGCCCGCAGCGAGTCAGAAAAAACCCGGTCTACAATTGGGCCCAGCCCGTTTGGCGAAAATCCACAACAATTTTAAAGAAACTGATCCAAAAATCCACAAACGCACTCCCCCCCAAACCCGGGACAGGGGAAAAGTATGAAACCCTTAACTGGTAAAAAGCAACTTATTAGATAAAATAGGAAAAAACCTCCCCGCCTAGGTAAATCTTCCTGCTGACCACCTAGGCGTTGGATTTTTTCCCGCCCTGGCCCTTCATTTTGGGAGCATTCCCAAATTTTTGTTTTTCCCATTTTTCTCCACAGTAAAAAGCAAAACCCCCTTTGGATACGACGGGGTTTTCCTACGGTCACTAGCCGTAGTGACAAAAAAGCCCCCATTTTGCAGGGGGCCTCCTCGGGGTTTTTTAAAGTCGAAAAAAAGGGGAAAAGGGGTTGACCAGGGTGTGGACCACCGGGGGGGGAAACCCTTTTTCCTTTGGCCGTGCCCTCCCAAAAAACGTCTGCCCAAAGAAAAGGCCAGGCCAGGGGCCCTCATCTAAAGTACGGGGGTAGGGTAAGCCCCCAAAATTTAAATCCCCCACGGGGTTCGGGCAAACCCTAATTTTTTAAACTGGAAACCTGAAAAACTGCCCCCCCAAACCCAGAGGGGAACGCACCAGCGACAAATTGGGAGCAAAAATCCTCCACAGTCTTCTCACCCTCCCTAAAAGGTGGTCAGCTGACTTCAGCCCAGTTTTCCCAAACTGGGTCTTTAAAAAAGTACCCCTTTAAAGGGGCAAAGGGGCCGTCCACAGAAGACATTTCCCAGGGGGTTCATGCGGTAACAAAATGCCCACTCCTGGGGGGGGGGGAGGCCTGCATTTGGGGACATAAAAATTCCCCCACCCTTTTTCCTCTTTCCCCTTTGAGGTTTAAGGGCCCGGGGGCCTAAAAACAAAACACAACCTTTTCAAAATGCCACAAAGGCCTTCCTGTTACCTGCGAACCTGTCCGGGAACTGAATAGGGGGTTCCACATAGGGGAAGGTAGTGCCCGGGAAAACTCAGACTTGGGGGGGAAACCTTTCTGTTCACCCTCAGCGCCAGATCCGGACTAACGGGGTTTTTCCCCTGCATCTCTCTACCGAGCTGTCATGGGGTCCCCCTAGTGAGGGTGAGCAGTAACGGTTTCAGCCTGTTTATAAAGCCCGTCAAGGGAGGTCGTGAGCCCTAACTGGAACCCGCCCACTTCCCTCCAAAATTTAAATGCCCGCCCTAAAGGGGGCAGAAAGGGAACTGGGCCCAAACCCTGCTCGCTAAAACCCGGGGACTGAGGAAGTAGAAAGTCAGACAGTCCCCGGGGCAATATTTAAATTTGGAACGCCAAAGCCCCAAATCAAACCCGAGGGATAAACGTAAAAAAGCCGAGGTCAAACCCCGAACGGGGAGCGAGGTACAAAATCAGGAGACAACCCCGGGGTCAGGGAAAAAGGGGCCCAGGGCAAGGGAAACAAAAAGAAACAAAAAAAACAAAAAACAAGGTTTGCCCCGGGGAAAAATCCCCCAGGCGTAGCAACCCAGCCTTCAGGGAGTTTTTAAAAGGAATTCCCGGATACCCCCCCTTTCACTGATTGGGGCGGCCTCCGGGGCCCCCCATTGGCTGGTGCAAACTCGCCCCCGGGCAGGAGGGGGCCCGGGGCCCCCGCACTCACAGAGTTGCACACAAATGTATCAGGGTGGGAAAACGTGCAACACTGCTGCAGCCTTTTGATCCCTTCACCGAAACGCAGCCTAGCCCCTTAAAATACCCATTTAGAATAGGGCTCAAAATAGCGATACCATTTTTTAACCAGCCCTTTTAAAAAAACCCAACCCGACCAACTTTCCTTTGCTAACCAAAATACTAATGTAAGCAGCTTTCATTTACAGCTATGAGTATGTGTCTGTTACAACCCTGTGTGATTGTCGCCTATTTTCTGAGCACCTAATATTTAAAAAAATTAAACACATTTCAAATGAGGTTTTTTTTTAACTTTTTTTTTTTTCCCTTTTTTTTAACATCACCAGCATATTATTGAAGTGGCTTTGGGCTTTATGTTAAACTCTCCCCAGTACTGAAGTTAAAGATAGTTTTGCTATTGGAAACCTAAGGAGTTCACATACTAAAATGGTCCCCTTTTTTGGGAAAAGGGTTTTTGATTCCATTTTTTAAAAACATAGCAGAAAATTAAAGGATGGTTACAAATTGGTTGCCATAAAAAAAAAAATGGACACTTATGCCATCAGAAAAAATGATGTGTGTACGTAATATTTAAAACTATTACCATTACTACTTTACCAGCACTACTGTTCCAAACTAAATTACTAAACAAACTTCTGAAAAAGTTAAATGTTAAAACTTTTTGGTTTTAAAACACCAAGTCTACGACCCAGTTTTTTGGGGTACTGCGTGTTAAAAGTATTTTAATCAAAGATTTAGAGCTAAAGTAATGATTTTTTATCGTTAGCTTCTCCTCTATGAACACTATCACTGTCTTCCGATAGGACTATATAGAATACCTAGAAAACTAGCGAATTAGTGTGATGTGAATTGGGGAGTAGGGAAAACAAAGGGAACCCTTAAAATTTTTTACTTTTTTCTTGTATTGTACACGCCACTAAATTGCAAAAGTGGTTTTATACAGAAAATGGGAAAAATATTTTTGCAAATCAGTAAATTTCCGTATGGAAATTAAAAAAATTTTAGCGAGAAAAATATTTTTTCTTTAATTTTTGGGCCCATTCTCTTTATTTCTAAAAAGGGCCCAGATCTAAATGCTTTACTTTTTTTTCCCTTTAAAACCTTCCTGTCTCGCGTCTGTATTTTGTAACCTTTTAGAGAAAAACCAAACCATGAATAATGGTGGCTGTGATAGTCGATGTCATGATGCTTTTGCAGGAGTTCACTGCAGCTGTCCCATGGGTTTCAGATTTTTCCCCCAAGGGGACAAAAAAAATGTAAATAAATTTTAAATGGAATAAACAACTTATATATTATTTTGCAAAATCATTTTCTGTTGTTTTATTTAGGAATATTATTGAACATGCACATTACTGTACATGCATATTGTTTTGTTTTTTTTTATAACACTTTTTTGATCATATCACCCCATATCACAGTATAATAATATATGGGTTTAATATCCTCACTTATTCCTTTAAATTTTCATTTTTAAACTGGTTCCCGCCAATGTATACTTTGGGATACTACCAAAAAAAGTTTTTAAACTTTTAAAACCCGTTTTCTACACTTCTCTGTTTTTCATGGCATAAACTTTATTATGGGTTTTTAAAATAGCAACAAGTTTGCTCCCATTCTGTTTTTTTGCATATGAAGGGGTTCCCTGCCATCTTAAAAGACACTGTACATAGTCAAAAGGAAAATGGGTTTGGTCTACAGAAAGCTATGGTACATCCACATGGCAAGAGTTTTCAGTTGGTTTTTCAGATTTGAAAACTGACTGTCAACCATCCACACTGACTTTAATAGAAAATCCGGCCAGTAATCTACACTGCACGGTTTTCTACTGGGAGGATTTTCAAACCGACGTCATTCCGAAGAACTTGAAACCTGCATAACCTACCACCCGGTTTTCTGCGGAAGCTGTGCTATTCAATGATTAGAGAAATAGGAACAGCCACAAACTGCGGACAGAACCGTCCCCCACACCCATTCTCAAGGCGTTACGACCTGTATTTTGTCACTGCCGTGTGACCATAGCCTTATATATATATAGATATATATATATATATATATATATATATATATATATATATATATATATATAATATATATATATATATATATATATATATATATATTATATAATGGTATATATATACTATGTAATGGCATTCAGAATTATTATTGTGGTGTAGACGAGATTACAGATTTTAACATACCCTTATCTGAAATAGCTAACACAATGAAAAGTTTAATTTATGCATGATATTAAGGTCAGGGCACTTCTTGACCAACTGATTAATTCAAGTTTGGTTTTTTTTTAGTTTTTTTATCCACTTTCTTCTGTGGTAGAAATATTCTTCTGTTGTTATTTATAACAGAAGTAAAACCATGATTTTTGAAAGCAGTACAATGCTGAATCGCATGCATCAAAAGTACTTCACTGCGTAGCCAGTTAACTTAAAGGGTTATTTTTGCCATAATCATTAGCTTTAAACATATCGACAAAGGTAAATAAAAACCATTACCAAATACTTTGCTGTTCTGATTTTGCTTCCTTTCACCACTAGAGCAGTTATTTTCTCCTACTTTTGTACACAAGCTTCCCTACTTTACTGATCAACTCTCTTTGCTCTCATATACCCTGGTTGGGATGGTCACTCCCTGCTGTTTTTTATCAGTCGCACAGGAACTTTTTTTTTTAATGTTACTAATAAACTTCAACAATTTAGAGCTGTGATGAGGAAAGATGATGGATCCACTGGGTCTCTGTGAATTATGACACTAACCATGCAAGGGAGCAGAGTCTAAAGAGCCCCCCGGTATTCACCAGAAGCCGCTGCCTGAGCCAAGGGTTAAAGCCAGGAAACACAATTAGCATGGAAGGCAGCACAAACACAGGTCAGGAATACCAATAACTGCCATGAGGTAATGGTGTCCAATTAAAGCCCTTGGCTCAGGAAAGATGGGTGCCGTGCAATGGCCCTTTACATCACAAATGACGGCCAAGAGAACACAGCTGCACAGGCAGACTGGGAACAGAGGAGGAGACCAGATGCCAGCGGAGAGCAGAGAACAAGTGAGTAACAAGCCGGGGGATTATGACATGGGCAAGTCTCTCGACCAGGATATTGACTGCAGCGTGTGACATGACAGTACCCCTTTCTTACACCCTCTTTTCTTCTGAGCTATAATTTAGTGGAGGAGCTCAGGAGCATTCATATTTTAGAGGGGGTCCCATGATCTTTCCTCCAGACCAAATCCCTTGAGGTAATTTTTCTTTCCTTTTCAAGTGTTTCATGGCCAGGATTATTTGAACCTCATAAGTGTTCTCTGAATCTAATTACCTGAGGGACCTCTGATCTTCCTGATTTCAAGAAATGCATGAAAAACATTCTGGATGCAAATGGAAGAAGGCAAGCGGAGCTTGTAGCAGATTTGGTTGATCTGATGTAGTATAGGGAAAGATCCAAGGGAGCGAGGACCTAGATTGAGGTTAGGGAGTTTCAGTCGGAAATATTTAACTGAAAATCAAACTTTTTCTCCCACATGGAACACGGGAGGCAGTCTATATCTTTTGTCTGCTTGCATCTTGGTCTTTGAAGGAGCTTGGAGGAGGGATTGATGGGTTTCAGATGTGGGACAGCACCTTCGGATTCAGAGTTAAGTTGATTGTAAGAGAACTGTGTCCATGGGAGAAGCTCGGCCCAGTCATCTTCTTGGGAGGAAACAAAATGATGGAGGTAGTTCCCGAGGTAGTATCTGGTTCATCTTCTTCACTTACCTGTTAGTTTGACAATGGTAGGCCAATGAAAAGTCCAGCTTGGTATATGGGAACATAAAGCTCGCCAAAACCTTGAGACAAACAGTACTACATTGTCGGACCTATGTGAAGGGGTAGGCCATGATGATGGAAAATGTTTTAAAAGAAATGGGACACGGGAGGAGGAACTGAGGGCAGCCCAGGTTGAGGCCCAATATTAGACATTTTAGAAAATTGATCAGTAACAGTAATCGATCAGTAATCGCTCTAACAGGTTCAGCTAGGAATAGCAGATTTGATATGTCAATCACTGCTGTGGAACCACCCACAGGAAGTGCGAGTCTGAAGCTGGCTGTTAAGAGCAGGCTCTGTGAAACAGAACGCTGAGAAACTCTTTACAGGTCTTTGCTGGCTAACCGTGCAAGTGGAGTGCTTTGATGCATGGAATGGAGCACTGAGTAAGGGAGACCTTTAAAGATGATAGTATAATGACATGGTCCGCTTCCTCACCTGAACTACTGGAAACTTGTGGGCCCTTTATAAACAGGAGATTTATGTTGAAGGAAAACAATAACCTCTCTAAACAGTGTCTGGGAGGCATGGTTGCGTCTGCACAAAATGTTGATTATCAACAGACTTAGAAACTGACAAACTCCGTAGATGGAAGTCTTATGAGTTTTATTGAAAAGAAGGTTGTTTAGTGATTGACCATAGGGAAATGTTAAATGAAGGCATGTCCTGTAATTAGTATCACAGGTGTCTTCAAACTTTGTCAGTCTGCCTATTTAAAGGGTGAAAAGTAGTCATTTTACTGTTTAGTATCATGTTGTGTACCACACTGATTAAAGGAAGCTAAGGAAAGATTTGTCTCAGGAGATTAGAAAGAAAATTATATGCAAACATGTTGAAAGTAAAGGCTAAAAGACCATCTCCAAACAACTTGATGTTCCTGTTACTACAATTATAGATATTATTCAATAGTTTAAAGTCTATTGGACTGTAGCCAACCTCCCTAGACCTGGCAGCAAGTATAGAAGTAGTGGTGCCACATACCTTACTGGAGTTCGGGTGCTCAGTGGAAAAGTCAATAGGCTAAGATCTAATGTGTAGAAAAATCTCCTTTGAATCACATTGCAATAGCAATATTTATTCACATAGGATGATATTTCGGCCTGATTAGTCCTTTATCAGGGACTTGTGGTGGGAAATGCGACGCAATAGGAGTGGCGAAAAACCATATGACAAGTTATGTACAAAGAGCTTATACAAAGAGAGAAATAAGGAAAGGAGACATGACCACAGAAAGAAGGATAAGGATAACAAGTAATAGGTTTGGGGAGGATAGAAAAGACCCTGCTTTGTGTATGAGGAGTAGGTAAGGAAATAGAAGTAAGTTAAAAGTTATGAACTGTAGTGTAATGTAACAGGAGGTGCTAGGAGAGGGCCAAGTGAAGAGGGGCATAGATGGATGAGGGTCTAAGAATATATGGAGAAGTAGCGGAGGAAACATGTAAAGTGGAGGATACATGGTGATGTAAATCCAGGAGAGTAGAGGTCTAAGTTTATGAGAGAGATGGGAGGCTGAGAGAGCAGATATAATGAACAAGGTGTATATAGTTAGGTAAAAGACCTCAGATCCAGAATTTCAGGACCAGAGAGAGTGCTATATAATGTCAGAAAGAATAAAGACCTAAACATCGGTCCATTGACTTGTTGTCTTTGCTAATGTTCATGTCACTAAAATGGAGAGCTGATATTTATCTGTATCATATCTTTCTATGTGAATAAATATTGTTATTGCAACATGATTCAAAGGAGTGCTGTGGTGGATTTTTGCTGATTGCACCATCTGCCAAAGTGGACTGAGTGGACTGAATGGAAGATAACCACTGCTGTAGCCAACTAATAAAAAAGCGACACATTTGCAAAAATACATGTTGACAAGCCACAAAAGCTACTAGTATAATGTCCCTTAGACAAATGAGACAAAACTGTAGCTCTTTGGTAATTCATATCAGCTCTTTTTTCACAGATACAAAAATGAAGCGTACAAAGAAAAGCACATTTTACCTACTGTTAAACATGGAGGAGGCTCAGTTATGTTTAGGGGCTACTTTGCTGCATCTGGCACAAGGTGTCTTGAGTATGTGCAGGGTACAATGAAATATCAAGACTACCAGGACATTTTAAAGCGAAATGTTGCCATATGTCAGAAAGTTTGGTCACAGTCACAGATCATGGTTCCTCCAACAGGATAATGACCCAAAACACAGAGCTACAAACATCGAAGAATGACTAAAAGCAAAGCAGTAGTCTTCTATAAACCCTAATCTAAATCCTATTGAACATCTGTGGAAGGAGCTCAAACATGTAGTCTGGAGAAGGCATACTTTAAACCTGAGACAGCTGAAACAGCTTGCTCAAGAGGAGTGGGCCAAAATGCCTGTGGGCAGGTGCAGAAGTGTGATTCCGAGTTACAGAAATCGTTTGTTTGCAGTGATTGCCTCAAAAAGTTCCAACTAAATAGTAAGATAAGGGTACCATAATTTTTGTCCATGCCAGTTTCATTAGTTTGTGTTTTAATTTTTTTTAGCTGAAACACAATTCAGAAGCAATGTCTGATTTTCATTTGTTGATTTTCAGTAAATTTTAATTTATTATTAATTTTGTGAGTTTTAAGTTTTTATTGACTACTGTGGTTTTTTCTTCTTTTAACCACTAAAGGACCAGGCAAAATTTGTAGTTTTTGCCAACTTTTTTATCTTCTAAGTGACGCAGTTGTATGAGAACTTGTTTTATGTGGAAGAAGTTCTGAATTATGGGGGCATAGTTTTAAGTTTACAAATTGTTGCAATTTTTTAAAATATTTTCATCATAAAAAAAGTTTTCAGAATTTTTTTACACCATTCACATTTCATACTAAATAACCTCTTAGATTAATTTTATCGTTTTTTTTACAGTTGTGTAATATGTGTAGGTTTTTTTTGTGTAATGTATGCACAATAACTTTTATTTATTAAATATTTATTTTTATTTTATTTTTTTCTACACTTTGTTTTTTTTTTTATCCCATTAAGGCATAACTATTTAACACTTTTTTACACTTAGTAATGTATTAGAATTCATGAATATGCTAATACATTACTTTCTGTGTCAGTGTGACACAGTATGACTATCCTGCTCATCCCTAATTTAAATACTTCACAACAACTTCTAGAATTTTCTCCTCCTAGAATAGTTGTCCCCTTCCATTCAGGTGCATTTGAATTTTCATTGGGGTACAACCTGTATTAGACAGATAATTTTATCGACAAGTTTTTAATAAAAAGTCAGCTTAGTGCTCTAGGAACTCAAACCTCTTCTTTTTTAGATTATGCATTTAACTCCTTAAGCTCCCATTCTTTTGCTCCTGCTTTCTTTAAAACACAGGCAGTATTCCATAGAAAACAACCTTGTATGTTCTTCCCTTTAGCTTTAAAGCTAGAGCGACATGCATGAAAGCTGGCATAGGCTAGACAGTTGTACTTCTCAGTAGATTAGTGTAGCATCCATCAGTATTTATGAGTGTTTCACAGCACTTTATAAATTTTTTATAAACATGCACCAAAATTTGTCTCACTAAGTTATAATTGCCATGGATTAGTACAACATTTGTGCACCACATTCTGACACATTCATAAGTGTGGTGTGACATGCCCCTAAGAATTTGTGCATATAAAACCATTGAGAGTGTCAGCTGTGCGCCAGTTTTTAAAGGAATAAAGACAGTACTCACACAGATGACTAGATGACCGGCTCGCTGTAGGCAGCCCCATTCAAATGACTCCCAAGGAGGCACGGCTGGAGAAAAACCACCACTCCTCGTAAAGCAGAAACTGTCAAAGGAATGCCAGCTTCAACTTGTGGAGATGGTCATAAAATCATTGCTTTATTTCTTCTATGTTTAAAAGATGATACAGAGGACAATCATCCGGTATTGACACTTCAAATGGAGTTAAAAGTAGTCCCCGCTGACAGGTTTGGGTCGCCACTGACTCTAAGACGTAGAACAAGACCGCATACATTAAAACAGGTATTTAAGCACATCTGAGCGAGAGCACATGATCTGGGCTGCCCAATTAGTACCGCCGTAACAACAACCAGTAATATGCTCTAATTCAGATAGTATAAACCTTATATACGGAACAGAATAAACAGCATGTAAATCAGTATTAATAATAATAAGAAATGTCCTGCCTTTAACACCCATCGGAACCCCAGTGCATAGGTAACAAATCCATTTGGATTCCCTGGCTAATAACTTTTTTTTGTAGGTCTCCTCCCCTTTCTGACTTTGTAACTCTTTCAATACCAATAAAGGAAGAAGTGCTAGTGTTTTCTGAATGTAAATTCTGAAAGTGGCGAGAGACAGGCGGTATCTTTAAAGGGCCTGTCGTATAGCCTACATATTGAATGCAACAACTCGAGCAACTAATTAAATAAATAACATATTTGCTATTACAGTTAATAAAAGTGTGTATTGGAAACATTTTGCTTTGTGTGGATGTGAAAGTAGACGTATTGGGTGCAAACTTACATGCTGTGCAGAACTTATGAGCACATTTGTGGAATCCAACAGAATCAAGCCAGGTACTACCCTCATTAGCATTAGATCTCAACAAACTTGGTGATAAGACAGAACCAAGAGTAGGTGCTCTCTTGGATACAAATTTTAAATTGTATTGTAATAAATCCTAAATAATAAATAATAACGGAAGATGTTTCTTAATGAATTTAGTAATCTGTGGAAATTGCTGGCTGTACATGGTGAAAAAACAATATCACATACTGGCTACCAGTAAATTAGATATGTTTACTGTGGCAATTTTATCTGGAGCTCTATGTAAGCTGCCCACTGAATAAAGCCTATTGGAAAGATCATCACATACCTTTTTTTCAAATATAGAATACGCCTCACTATTGGAGCAATTTTGCTTTGTTCTCAGCAATTTACCATATGGAATATTCGAAACAACATGTCTAGGGAGGCAAGTAAGATAGAATTTCTGGCCACATCCTTTCTGTATGGAGTGTTCTCTATCACAGTGTCTCAACAAAATTAATACATTCCAAATCAAAATGAAAGGTGAACTTAAGATTCTTAGTATTAGAATTCATATATGTAACACAGCACAAGGGGTCAGATTGGTTCCCCTCCCACACCAAGAAAAGATCATCAACATATCTTCCATACCACCTGATGTGGGAGAGGAAGGAATTCTGAGATGTAAAAATGAATTTCTCCCAAACTGCCAAAAATATGTTGGCCATGGAAGGAGAGAAACACGCGCCCATCGGGGCTTCCTGTCTCTGTAAAAAAAAATTATTAAACATAAAAAAATTATGTTCTAATAAATAGAATACTGACTGTATAGTTTTTGGAGGAAGACCCATTAAAAATATGTCTGACGGGGCCACAATGTTTTTTTCTGGCGCAAATCATGTCAGACAACTGATGCAGCCCTATTCATACATGTAACCCCAAGTTCTTTGAAACTATTCTTAATGCGGTTTTCCTGGACTATCTTTTTATTTCTTATAGGGCTCACAACTGTATTATATTACACTTAGTAATTCATACTTAATAGAAATGATTAAGCCGTCCTGCTATGCAGAACCAGGCAAAGTGCTCTATCCTCCCCGCTTCTCTTACCCCTGCAAAACATTTGATGTTCATTGTTCACATGGCCTCACTGAACACTACATCACATTCAGTGGGTGTGTTTTGAAGCCAAATTCAGCCCAGAAACACTCCCTGCAGTGGGCTTGACCAGAGCACAGTACAGTCTGGCTGCATTCAGTCTTGCCTGCCTGAAGTTTTAAAGCGAATAGAAGTTATTTAAATACCACCAAAAAAGGGAAAATATCTTCACAATAAAATATAACTTTTAATACATAAATTAAAAATGACTACTAAATAAAAAAGATATAAAAAAACAGCTGCAGCAATTAATGCATTGAAAAATGGCCACACAAAACAAAAAGAAAAAGGAGGAGAAAAAATACACCTATAAGAGAGGAAAAGTATATATCCCTAGATGACCCTGGGAAACTAACAAAACTGACTCCTCCCTAAAAAATATGAGGTGTTCGCACCAAAGAGTGTACCCCCCGGTCTTACCTAAACTGGGCGACTACTAATAGTTTCAAAGAGTAAATGAGTGGGCTAAAAAATAAATAGATACAAGATAATGATTACCCAATGCTCCAAATGCTAGATATTTAAGCCTACTATAATAAAGAAAAGATAACAATACCTCAAATGATGCCAGCTAGATCATAGGTCTGATGCATACTGAAGATGACAGTGTGTGAAAGTACCGGCAATGCTACAGATACAGGAAAGACACCAGCGTTCAGCATGTGCAGGACTATAAGGCGCGCTCTGGTGTGCCGGTAATGATGTGCATCTCAGTGCGGCCTGGCAGAGATAATGCGTTTATAGTTACCCAAGCTCTGGCACGCCTATAATGATGTACGTCTAAGTGCCTTCTGGATGGAAGATAATACGTCTATAGTAACCCCAGTTCAGAGATAATAACCGAGCATAGTCGGATAAAAGCGCATTATCTAGTATTAAATGCGCCCCAATGTATGGAGCAGTGTGTATATATGCGTCTAAGTATGATCCAAATGATAAACAATGTGTCTATGAACACCCAAGCTCAGAAATAATAGCTGGGCACTATTGTGATAAGGCGCATCATAAGATATCAAATACGCCCCGATATTTGGAGCAGTATACGACATTTTTGGCAAAATAGACCAATAACAACATTATTAGGGCCATGTATGCTTCCATAAGACGACCCACCAATCTTTTCAGAGAAAATAGCCCAATCTATGAGATACATCGATGATGTATTTATCATATGGAATGAGAGGTGTGATGAATTTGCAAAAATGATTGAACAACTTAATATCAATAACCTTGGATTGAGATTTACTTATGAAATTGAGACTAATTTTCTCCCTTTTTTGGATGTATGAATTAACATGTCATCAACTGGTGAACTTCTGACCACTGTATTTCGCAAAACTACAGCTATGAATTTGTTGTTACATTGGGAAAGTGGACATCCATACCCTCTCAAAAGGGGAATCCCTCAAGGTCAGTATCTTCTTTTGAGGAGAAATTGTTCCTCATGGGAGGAATTTATCAGGCAGGCTGATGATTTGAGAAAACGTTTTCTTAAGAGAGGGTATATGGATTATATTGTGCGAAAAGCTTTTCAAACAGCATTGGCTGAAGATCGTTCTCAGCTATTGATCCCCAAAAAAGAGAAAAATGCATATTTGGGATCTGCAATTACACGCATTATCGGTACATAAGATGATAGAGCAAGCTCTGTGAAACAAATTTTATAGTGCCATTGGCACATTCTTCAGATGGACCCGGACATTAAGGCTTATGAGGGCGAATTTCCATCTGTTACAGATAGGCGCGGCAGAAGCCTTAGGGACCATTTAGTACACAGTCATTTTTCCACTCCACAATCTGATATGTGGCTTTTCAAACCGGAGGGATCATTTAAATGTGCCGACTGTGTTGCCTGTCAATTTATGACAAAAAGTACCACGTTTAAAGGGATGAGAAATTATAGCGAATTTTACATCAGGCATTTCATCATGTGTAAAACGACACATGTTGTTTATTTAATAATATGTGATTGCGGCCAAAAATATGTTGGAAAGACCATCCGCCAATTACGCTGAAGAATCTGCGAACATCTTGGCGATGTGCATCATAAATGTGATACCACCCTATCGAGACATATTTGGGAACATCAAGCATTTTGCCTCAATGAACAGCTTGATTTGAGTTGTTATATTTAAGCTCTCCTGTTCTTTATAGTATTACATCTTTTTAGTTATACCTCCACTGCCTGTAATTGTGTTGTTTTTGGTGTCACATCTATTATTGAAGTTTGCCTTTTATATCTTATGGAAGCATACATGACCATAACAATGTTGTTATTGGTCAATTTTGCAGAAAATCCCGTTTTCTACATTCATTTCAGATATATACTGCTCCAAATATTGGGGCGTATTTGATATCTGATGATGCGCCTTTTTTCCCGATAGTGCCCAGCTATTATTTCTAAGCTCGGGTGTTCATAGACGCATTGTTTATCATTTGGATCGTACTTAGATGCATATATACACACACTGCTCCATACATCGGAACGTGCTCGGTTACTATCTCTGAACTTGGGTAACTACAGACACATTGGGGGACATGTATGAAAACTGTTTTGGTCTAAGACTTTCTTTGTTGCTCATAGCAACCAATCAGAGCGCCCGTTTCATTTTTTCAGAGCTCTATATGAAATGAAACAGTGCTCTGATTGGTTGCTATTGGCAACAAGGAAAGTCTTAGACCAAGACAGTTTTCATACATGTGGCCCATTATCTTCCATTCAGGACGCACTTAGATGCATGTCATTATAGGCGTGCCAGAGTTTGGGTAACTATAGACGCATTATCTCTGCTGGGCCGCACTGAGATGCACGTCATTACCGGCGCGCCAGAGCATGCCTTATAGTTCTTCACGTGCTGAAAACTGTTGTCTTTCCTGTATCTGCAGCATTGCTGGTACTTTCACACAATGTAATATTCAGTATGCATCAGATCTATGATCTAGCTGGCATCATTTGAGGTATTGTTATCTTTTCTTTATTATAGTTGGCTTAAATATCTAGCATTTGGAGCATTGGATAATCATTATCTTATATCTATTTATACTCATTTATTCTTTGAAACTATTAGTAGTCACCCAGTTGAGGTAAAATACATTTATTATTTTGAGTAAGGTAACCTCTGTTTGATGCAGCGTATGCTTGTCATTATCAGCACAAGCACAATATTGGTACCCTGTTTCCCTGAAAATAAGACAGTGTCCTATATCGATTTTTGCTCCTAAGGATGCACTTGGTCTTATTTTCAGGGAAGTCTTATTTTTCCATGAACAAGAATTCACATTTAAACCTCATGAAGTAACAGGAGTTTAAAGTACAAACACTTTCGTAAATATGCTTCATTAGGAAAATCAAAGCAAATCACCAATGTTTCAGTTTTTCTTAAAAAGCACTGGCACTTTAAGACAGCTATGAAGTCTGGCCAAGTCAGCGCCAGACAGCTTGATGGATCACTCACTGTGGAGACAGCTTTGTGCTTCTGAGCTGAGAGAGTGCACTGTGAAAGTGGGAGCCTGTAAATCTATATCTTGTTCACACCAGCAGCATTGTCATATACAGTAGATGTCTGTGTGCTGTGGAGGAGGCTGAAGCAATAGGTAAACCCTGTCACACTATGTCTTCCATGTGCTGTGCCTGCTGTACTGTATGTAGTGAAAGATAACCCTGTACAAGCAGCTATGTCATCAGCTCCCCCTGCAGAGTTGGTAGCTTCCACTGCCTTCTGCAGGATCTCCTGACTTACAAAGTGAAAGTAAAACCTGTTCTCCTGCCAAACTGAGGTAAATCCTCTGAATTGTTAATGACATGTATTTGAGAAAAGTCTGCTTTCATCTACAATCAATCTGTGTGTTGTTTGTGTTGAGGTGATAGGTGCTGTTGTAGCAATGACTACCGCTAGGTCTTATTTTCAGGGGAGGCCTTATATTTCTAAGCTTGATAAAAATTGCAGTAGGTCTTATTTCCAGATGTCTTATTTTTGGGGAAACATGGTATGTCATCTTATGCTTATTTAAGTATTACTTATGCAGACATAAGTCTGTTTTAATATCATATATTTTGAATATAAATATCTATATATCTATGTGGCATTATTTTTGCCATATTTGTCTGGATCAGTGACATATTTCTAGTTGCCTAATATTATCTGTGGTATTGGGATATAGATAAATACCCTACCTTCTTGCATTGTCTCTTATTAGTCCCCTGAAGAGATCTTAGTGTCATTTGAGAGGATCAAAACATGTTGGGAAGTGTGCTGGTGAGAGACTTCTAGGGTAATTCTAGTACCTGCAGGGTTAGGTACCAGACGGGGGCACCCATTTTGGTGCGAACACCTCATATTTTTTAGGGTGGAGTCAGTTTTGTTAGTTTTCCAGGGTCATCTAGGGATATATACTTTCTCCTCTCTTATATGTGTATTTTTTCTCCTCCTTTTTCATTTTGTTTTGTGTGGCCATTTTTCAATGCATTAATTGCTGCATTAATTAAGGCTGGCAAGACTGAATGCAGCCAGACTGTACTGTGCTCTGGTCAAGCCCACTGCAGGGGAGTGTTTCTGGGCTGAAATTGGCTTCAAAACAGACCCACTGAATGTGATGAAGCGTTCAGTGAGGCCATGTGAACAATGAACATCACATGATTTGCAGGGGATGGAGAAGCGGGGAGGATAGGGCACTTTGCCTGATTCTGCACAGCAGGGAAACTAATATTTAAAAAATAGAATAGTCCAAGAACCCCCTTAAGAATAGTTTTTTAAAAAAACTTGGCGTGAAAGGGGGTGAAAGGGCGCATTTTTTTGAAGGATGAAAATTCGGGCGTACCTTGCCAAAGTCTGGATGACTTTTCATCTGGCCACCCCATTGCATTGCTTTTTCGGACTCAAAAAGGGTTCGCAAGCAGCATAACCTTCCCACCCCGTAGTGACCGCAAATTGTTTTTTAAACGGCCTATTCAACCCCTTCCCATGCCGGGAAAAGTCATGCAAGTTTTTCAGAGTCCCCTTCTCCGGCTAAAAGACCCTTTGAAGGGGAAAATGGCCCGTGCCCCCTACTTTGGTGAGGACATATTTTTAGAGACTGCCTGGAAACTCCAAACCCCGGTTTTTGGGGAGAGGTGAACCGGGTGAGGGAACCAAATTTCCCCCCTTCCATTCGGTTTTGCTTTTCCTGCCATCCCGGGTTCCCTCTTCATTTGCCCCTTATGGCTCTTTATCGATTGGGTATTCATCCATCCTCCTTTGGTCTCCAAATTGCAGCTCCTGTGGGGACCCTGGCACAGCCCCTCTCTGTTTTTTTGTTAAAGGGCAAAACTTCTTTGTGCCAAACCCTCACCTGCGTGTTTGGAGTTCTGCATCAGGAGCAGTTTTCCCTTTTTCATCCTACCTTGTCCCCTAGCTCGCTCCGGTGCCCCACCCCGATTTGCGATGTTTTGCAAGAAACAGCTGACGTCTGCTTCTTCATGGCCCACGAGTCCCCTTAGCTTTATCAGCAACCTTCCCCCTCAGGTATGGGATATCCACTGTGGGCCCCAAACAAAAATTTTCCCCATACTAAGGAGAACCGGCTAAAGCTTTTCGCAAGTGGCCCCCTGCGGGGGAAATTTTTGTTTGTCAAAAGAAGGGTGGGTTTTTTGCAGCCTTGAAAGATTAGGGGTCTTAAGAAAAACACCATTAAGAATGACCCCTTCAACTAATTCTGAACTATTTGACAGAATCTGGGGGGCAAAAGTCTTCTCTAAACTGTTCTCGGGGGGCCCACAACCTTTTTGCATCCGCCCGGGGGGGAATGGAAGATTCATTTAACCCATGACGGCCATTTTTAATATTGGTCATGCCTTTTGACCTGTAATTTTTTCCCTTTTTTTAAAAGGTTTGTGAACGACATTCTTTGTGAATTGATGTCTGTGCCCGGGTTACCTTGGATGACATTCTGATCTACTCCCCTCTTGAGTTCAGTCCGCCATGTCCTAAAACCCGCGGCCCCCAGTCTGCCCTTTTGGGGATACATTTTTTCTTTTAAGGTTTTCCCAAAAGCATCTTTAGAACTGTCACGTGGTTTTCGGCCCGTCCCCCTCGGCCCTTGGGGTATCCAGCGCTTTATTGGGTTTGTGAATTTTATGCAATTTATCCACACTTCTCACATTGTGGCGCCTATCATCCTCTCCCCAAAAACGGGAATAATCCTTTCCTATGGACCTCCCCCAAGAGAAGAAACCTTTACGCGACTGAAAATTGCTCTCGCTTCCGCCCCAGTACTCCACCGTCCAGATATTGAGAACGCTTTCTACCTTGAACTTGATGCTTCCTAAATCGGTGTCGGGGCTGTTCTTCTCCAGAAGTCTGCTAAGGACAAGTTTGTCTCCTGCGGGTTTTTCTCTAGTAACTTTTCTCCCGCCAAGAAGAGCTATTCCGTTGGGGAAAGAGAATGGCGACATATTTTGGAGGATGCCCTTCATCCTATTCCCATCTATACGGACCATAAAAATCTCTTGTACCTGCAGACAGCTTGTCGCCTAAATCCTCATCAGTCCTGTTTGTCCTTATTCTTCTCCCGGTTCGACTTTAACCTGCACTTTCGACCGGCTGCCAAGAATGTCAAGACGGATGCATTATCCGTTGTGAGAGATCCCCCCCGGTAGGACCTTTGTGAGTTCCGCACTAAGGAAGCGGGTTCTTTCCTCAGGCCACGTATCTCGGATTGCCGGCCACCCGGGGTACTGCAAGACTCTTGATCTGATAGCCCGGCATTTCTGGTGGTCATCCCTTGCGCAGGACGTTAGAGACTTTGTGGACGCTTGTCCCAACTGCACCCAAAATAAGAACTCCCGTCTGCAAACTGCTGGTTTCGAGTTACCTCTCCCAGTACCTGAAGCACCATGGACCCACATCATAATGAACTTCGTGACGGAACTTCCATCCTCTAATGGGTGTTCAGTTATCTGTGTCTGGGTGGATCATTTTTCCAAAATGACACATTGCACACCGCTGAAAGGCCTTCCATCGGCTCTGCAGCCGGCCACCCTGTTCTTGCAACACATCTTTTGTCTGCATGGGATGCCTGCCAACATCGATTCGGATAGAGGAGTACAGTTTACCTCTCGCCTCTGGTGTGCCTTCTGTTCCCTTCTGCAAATTAAACTGGATTTCTCATCAGCCTACCACTCTCAGTCCAATGGCCAAGTAGAACGAGTCAACCAGACCCTGGTGAATTATCTGCGCCAATTTGCTTCACCTGGCAAGATGATTGGGTGTCTCTATTATCCTGGGCTGAGTTCGCGTACAATAACCATCCTAGTGAATCCTCCGGGAAGTCTCCTTCTTACTCTGCCACTCTCGATTTCTTCGGAAGTTCTGGCAGCCAACTCCCAAGTACGTGAATTCCTACAAAACTGGCAGCCTGTCTCTCAAAACCTGCTTCAAGCTTCTGTCGGATTTAAGAAAAAAGTTGATAAGAGACGTATAGCACCTCCCATTTTCCAGCCTGGAGATAAAATTTGGCATATCCGTCTCCGAGTACCTAGCTTGAAGTTTGCTCCATGCTATTTTGGTCCTTTCTCCATCCTACAATGGATCAACCCGCTATCCTACAAACACTGCTTACCCTGCGTATCTCCAATTAATTTCATGTATCTCTTCTGAAGCCGTTGATTCTTAGTCTGTACTCGCACAAGGTGGGTTTCCCCTGCCACACCTCCCAGTACTGAAGATATCTACAAGGTGAAGGAGATCCTGGATATGAAGCGCTCCAGAGGTAAGATTTATTATTTCATTGATTTGAAGGGTTTTGGTCCTGAAGAAAGATCCTCGGAGCCTCAAGAAGTTGTCAGTGCTCCTACACTCATCCAACGTTTTCACAGTCTTCGGTTTGCAGCTCATCCCATAAAAATCAAATTGTATTGGAATTTGATAATAAATACCACTTGCATTTAAAATAACCTTTATGGTTATGTCAGTTTTATTGTTGGTTTAGTTAGAAGCAGGCGCTGATAACGCCTCACAGGAGATTTGATTTTCTATTAATTTTATATTCATCGCTGTATCAGATCGCATATTTCACTGTAAACCCCATAACATAAATAAAAAAATTATATAAATTTGCTGTAATTGTATCAACCCACAGAATAAACTAAATGTATTT
>JAODAL010050389.1:0-27445 GCA_025379985.1 Phyllomedusa bahiana
AGACTGTGACCAAATTCCCGTGAATGGGGGGTCCCGTGTTATCTGTTTACAATGGTATCACCCTTTTAATTTAAAAATTTAAAAATAATAATTTAAAAATTAATCCTTTTTTTTATATAGCGCCCCAAAATATTCCGCCAAACACTTTAAATTTTAGAGGGGAAAAAGGGAAAAGGGCCCAAAACCCCGGGCATTTCATTATAAAAAAAGCACTGACAAATGAGACCCCAAAGTGTGAGGGCTTGCTCGCAAGAGCTTACAATCTATTTTGGGTGTTTTGGGTGAAACAAAGGTGAAAAAGGCTTGGTTTACAAAGGACCAGCCCCTTTTTACATAAAAAGGGGGTAGGTTAAAAACATTTAAAAAAGGGATGAACCTTGCCATCCCAACCATTCATCTTTATTCAGATAAGTGCCTGTGGGTGGGCCCAAAGTTGGGAGGAAGTGAAAGAATTCTGTGGCAAAAAGGGTTTAAATTGGGGCGATAGGCTTTTTCTAAAAGATGAGTTTCAGAGCGCACTTAAAACTGTGGGGATTGTTTAGTGGCTTTAACACCTGGGGGGGAAAATGTTCCGAGAATGGTGCAATTCCCTGCAAAACCCTTTGGGGACGGGAAAGGGAGGTTCGGGGGAGTGAGGGTGTATTTTTTAGGGCCCGTAGCCAAAAGGGAAGGCGGGGTAGGGTGGTGACGAGATAAAGGGGGGAGGGTGTATGGGGGTGCGCCACACTGTGGAAAAGCCCTTTTGGTGAGAAAAGATGAGGGTTTGGGTTTTTTTCTGTATGAATAGGAGAGTGCAGGGCTGGACCAGGGGAGAGATTTGTTTTAGCGGGTGGGGGAAAAAAAGAAAGCCTGGGGTTTTGCATTCAGGGCAGTTTGGGGAAGGGGGGAGTTTTAAAAGGGGGAAAGGGAAAACCAACAAGTAGGGGGTTACAGTAGTCAAAACGAGAATGAAAAAAGAGCAAAAAATGAGGTTTGAGTTGTTTAAAAGTGAGAAATGGGGATTTCTTGGGGTTTTTCTTGAGGTTTCAGGTGACAAGAGCGGGCAAGGGATTTTTTTAGGGGGTGAAGGTCCCCCAAACAGGTTTAGTAAAACCCCCCGACAGTTGGGGCCCGGGTGGCCCAAGGAGTTTTTTGGTTTGGGACCCCCCCCCACACAGAGAGAAATTGCAGGGGGGGAAAGGGCGGGGGGTAGATTTGGGGGGATGACTGAAGTTCAGTTTTTGTGAGGTTTAGTTGGAGATAAGGGGGGGAAAGATGTCCCGAGACAGCGGGGCAGACAGTCACTGGGGGTTTTGGGGAGGGGAGGGAAAAGGGTGATGTTTTGGGGGGGGGAAGTGTAAAAGTTTGGGGTGTCATCTAGACTAGGAGGGTTTCTGGAAGGGCCCAAATCTGTGGGTTTGGGTTTTTCCAATGGGGGCTGGTTTTAAAAATGAAAAAAAGGAAAAGGGGCCCAAAAAAGGATCCCTGAGGAAACCCCACAGCAAGAGGGAGAGGGAGGGAGGTAGAAAAAACCGGGAAAAAAAAAGAGACACTGAAGGGCAAATCAGAGAGGTGGACGAAACCCAAAAGAGGGGCAAAATGTCCTTTTGGGTTCCGTGGCGCAGAGCATTTTGAGGAGATGGTGGTGATCCCAAGTGTCCCAAACCCCCCTGCGGGAACCCGAAAAAAGCGCAATGAGTAGTTAACCCCGAGATTTTTTTCTGTCAAGGGATTCATTTGAAACTTTAGAAAGAGGCAGTTTGTGGGTTTTTAGGGTGCGGAAAAGGAATTTCAGAGGGTCTAGAAGAGAGTTTGGAGAGAGATTTGCGGATAAGGGGGAAGGGGACCAAGCGGGTTTCCCGGAGTTTGGAGATGAAGGGGAGGGTTTGAGGGGTGGTTGGTAGTTTGGGGGGGCAGGGGGGTCAAGAGAGGGTTTTTAAAAATAAGGGAGTTTTTTAAAAGCGTGTTTAAAGGGGGAAAGGGGGAAAATCCCAGTGGAGAGGGGAAAAGGTTACAGATTGTAGTTTAGGTGGAAGGGGGAACTAGATGGAGAAATAGACTGGATAAGGTGGGAGGGAAAAAGGGGTCACTAGAGCAAGTGGTGGGGCGAAACGACAGGAGAAGCCCGGACACTTCTTCTGATGTTTGGGTCAAGGACTGAGAGGCAGATTGAGGGTTGCGGGGAGGGACGGATGGGGGTTAATTGGGGATTGTGATGTGATGTTTTTTCCGGGGTGCTGTCAAATTTTTTTTTGAAGTGGGGTGGGGCAGGTTTCAGCACAGGGGTCAGTGGGGCCGGGGGGCCCGAGCTTTTGGGGCCTTTAGGGGGGGAGGGGGAAGGGTGTCAAACAGACGTTTTGGGTTGTTGTGTAGGGGTTTAGATGAGGGAGGTGAAATTTTTTTGTTTTGGGGCAAATGAAGGGCAGTGTTATAAGTCCCGGCATGGGAAATTTGGGATTGGGAGAAAGTCCCGCAAAGGGAGCTTTGACTTTCTCCCCAGACGCCCCCGCGGGACCCGGAACAGCGCTGTAGATGGGAGTCTGGGCGTGTTGCCCAAGGGGGGGGGGGCGGTTTTGGGTTCTGGTGGGTGCGGTGTGTGGTGGTGCCTTTTTAGGTTTTAATCCGTCTGTGCTGTAATGAAAAAGACCCCGTGAAAGGTTTCCTTACGAACATTTAAGTGTAGACTATTTTGGCCTAGTGGAACCAAAAATTCGGACAGGGTTTAAAAAAAAAATTGATAGTGTTTGAAAAATTAAAAAAACATAAACCAAAAAAATTTTTAAAAAAATGGGGGCTTAATGTGAAAAAAAATGAGTTTTAAAAAATTTTAAATTCCAAAAATTTTGATGACTTTTTTCCATTTAATCCCTTTTTTAATTTTGGAAAACAGCCAATTTCCCCGAAAAATTGGGAAAAATTTCCAATGTACCCAAAAAAAAAAAAATGTTTCCAAAAAAATTCTTCAAAAAACAAAAAAGCCCTCACTTCAGGTTGTTTGATGGAAAAATAAAAAAAATTATTGGCCTCCCGAAAATTTGATGAAAAGCAAAAAAAAAAACAAGGTTCTTTTTTTAAAAAGGGAGTTAAAATATAAAAGAAAGCTGGAAAAAAGTGTCAAAAACTGTAGGACAGTTTTCAAATGTACATCTTTTTTCAAATAAGTAAAAAAAGTCTTCAGTAAATAAAAGGTTATAATAGATTAGATGGTGCAACTTTTTTAAAAATGAAAAATTTAATTTATTTTCATAATGCTTAGGATGATTCATATGCTAATGGGCAGCATTCAAAGGAAAGACAAAATTTTTGTTCCCGAAAAAAGAAACTTTTTGGGGGCCCCGTGCCTCCCTTCCCCATGCAAGGGGCCCTTTAAATATTTTATCCTTAATTTTTCCCGCCCCAGTTTTAAAGAAGGTTTAAAATAGAATTTATGGGGGGGAAATGCGAGCACAGAAAAAAAAAATTACTTTGTAGTTGTGATAGGATTCTAGTGAAATTTATTGCAAGTAAACCCGGGATTCAAGTCTTGGGGTTTTTCCCCATTTTTTTAAAGTTTTTTTATTTCAAATTTAAATTTCCCGTTGAAAATGGTTTTTTCCCGAAAGAGGCATGGTATAAGAAAAAGTGTATGAGTTGATATGCAACATTGCCCAAAAATTTGCCTTTGTTATAGCATAAAAATAAAAAAAAAAATTTCCCCATGTTCAATTAGGGGTTTTGGGGAGGAAAAGAAAAAAAATCGGACTTCAAAAAAAGGCTACTTAAAAGAGGGCTTTTAACCCAAAAATTTTTTTGGAACCCAAAGGGCTTCAAAAAAAACAGAAAGATAATAAATGTGAGATTTTAAAGATCTTAAAATCACTGTAAACATGGACAAACCCAAAAAAGTTAAAAGGGGCAAAAAATAACAAAAAGAAAAAATATTTTTTGTTCCCCCAAACAGGGAAGGGCAGTGAAGAAAACACTTTAAAAAACTATAAGGAAAAAAATACATTTTGTAAAAAAAAATTATAAAAAGTTATAAAGACAGCAAAGTTAGAGACAAAGAGGCGTATTTTCTAAGAAAGTACAACAACCCCCAAACCCCAAAAAATTTAAATATTTAAATTAAAAAAAAGTTTTAAAAAATTTCGACTGGGGTTTGGCCCCTTTGAAAAGGGAATGAGGGATTTATATTTTAGAAAAGGTTTAGGGGGAATTTTACCTCTATTTAAATTTACATTTTTGTTGATGTTTGGAAAGGGGTGATGTAAATTCTATTTAATTTTCTTTGTTTTAAACCCCAGGATGAAGTGCCCTTAAAGAAAACTAAAAACAAAAAATTTATAGGGCCCCGATTGGGGAAAACAACCCAGTGTCCCAAAAGGGAATGAAAATTAATGTGATTGGGCAGGCCCTCTGTTTTATATTTTTAATATTTTTTAGGCTGTTAATTTAAAGGGGTATGTTCTAAAAAGGGTTGGAGCTTAAAAAAATGTTTTGGGGCCAAATATTCCAAAAAAAAGGGGGCCCAAAAAGTGATTGGAAACTATTTTGCGGTTAAATTTAACTTCTTTTTTATAGGTAAATTTAAAGGGGTTTTTTAAAAAGGTTCTATATTTGGGGTTTGCTTTGGGGTTTAAAAAAGGGTAAGTACTGTCCAAAATGATTCATTTAGGGTTTTATGAGAAAAGGGTTTGTTCTAGGGCTGGTCAGGGTGAGACCAAAGGGTTTTCAAAATATTTTAGATTTTTTAAAGTATTTGATACGGGGGCCCCCATAAAAAGGTTGGTAAAAAGAATGAGAAAGCTTTGGCTGGGGGAAAATGTTTGTAAAATGGTTAAACTGGCTCGGTTTAAAAAAAAACAAAAAGGGGAGTGAAATTTAAAAGTAAAATTAACCCAGTCTGAAACCTGTTACTAGTGTGCTTCCATTGGTTCAAATTTCTGGGCCCCTTTTTTTCCTTTCATATATTTAATAATGACCTTACAGTGTGTAACAGCATGAGCCACTGTAATAAATTTGGCACATTTTCAGCTGTCTAATCTATGTATTAGACAGCATTAGTAAAACAGCCCCATTATGTTTTTACATGAGGCCTGTTATGCAGAAGTCCATGATTTATTAAAATATACTATTTATGTATTTCCAGCTTTGTTCTCTGTAATTCAATTTGGTTAAAAAGGCCAAAAATGCTCCTGGGAATAAAATCTTTTTTATGAACAGAAAAGTTTATTTTACGTTCTTTAAACGATACACATTACAGTAAAGACACTTTTTCCCGTTTTTGATTTACCCCTAAAATTTTTTTGTTACAAAAATTTGTTAGAGTGTCTCCCTATGGTAGTGTTTGTCTCTTCCGCACAAATAACAGAAAATTTAAACAAGTGTTAACAATTTCATATAATTTCATTTAAAAAAAAAAGAAACATGCCTAATTTATCCAAACGTTGAGCGTTCCCACGGCAAGGAAAATCCGGTCGGGTTTTAATCGACCCGGGTTTTTTCCGTTTTATGCGATTTGCGGAGAAAAGCCCTCCCTTCCAGAGTGTTTATAAAACCGTCCCAAAACCGGACGGAAAAATGAACATCTACAAATGTTTTTCGGGCGGCCCGGGGGTTTTAAAAACCGGGGGGGACAGAAAAACCTCTAGGGGATGCTTTGCGGTTTTTTCCCTAGAAAAACCATGTAAAAAGTTTGGGGTGGTTTTTCGGGTTTGCAAAAACCGCAAACCGTCTGAAAACCCGGCCGCAAACCGGTGCCGTGGGGACAAGCCCTTACTTTGTGAGGCATTATGTAGCTTTGATGCCTATAGCAGCCAATTGTTTTCTGGTTGGTTTAAAGGGTAGTTTTGAAGTTGTGCTATCCTTGTTTATCCCTTCACACTGTAGATTTTTTTTTAGCTTTTAGTTCAGTGTTTTAAATTACACTACAATATTTGTTAATGGGACTCACATGATTAAGGTCCTTTATAAACCGAAAATATAAGGAACGTATTCTTTTTTTCTGTTTTAAATTTTTGGAATAAATTTTTAAAAGCTTAGGAGCCCCCAGTATGGAAAAATTTTTTTGGTTTAAGAATTTCTTTGTTGCTCATAATAACCAAGCAAACGCCCCTTTCATTTCATAAAGCTCTGATAAATGAGGTATTTGACCTAGACAGTTTTTATTTTACCTGTCCCCCTTAATTTATATAAGAAACCGTTCTGAGTGCCATGGATTATTTTACTACATATGGTGTTGGGCTACAATGCCCCTCCATGTAGCGCCAACCAATACCATACAGAGTGCATAACACTTATTTAAACTAATCTACCTATATGTTTATTTGTTTCTCCACCTTTAAAAAAATAAAATCGGTTTTTCATCTATGGTATTTTCATCAATAATACTTGCAATAATTTGATGAGGATTATTGGGGGCTTTAAAGCAATTTATTTCACACTGTTGTAAAACCAAAAAGACACGTGTTATCCTTTTTTTTTAAAATAACTTAATGATGTTCAAGATAACCCGGCATATTCTGTCATTTGGTGCTTTAGAAAAAAGTAGACTTTTTTTCTAATACAGAAATCGGCATGGTGGATAAGACTAGTTGTCATTCATCTCATCCGTTTTTTATTACCTGTTCTCCCATTTATTTCACTATTATAAATTCTGTATGGAGGAATACTTTCTGATTAAAAAAACAAAAGCTAATACCATCTAGTGCTTTATTTTTGTCTTCTACAATTCTGTAGATATGGATAAATAATGGTTTTAAGACAAGTTGTAAACGGAACAGATCCACATTTTTAGGCAATGTATACACAGCTAAGTTAAAATCCAATGGTATTTTAACTTATCTGCACTGCTGTTTTTGGCGCAGTTTTTGCGCAAAGAAATGCAGTCAGATTTCGGATTCTCACTGGCCCCATTCATTGAGGCTGTGGGAATCCAAAAGGAATCTGGTGGAAGATAGAACATGTTCTATCTTTTGCCAGATGGTCAGTGGCTCAGTAGAAAATCTGTGCTGTCTAGCCTGCAGCACGGATATTCTATTGAGATCTACACAACACTGGTTCCGGTGGGATTTTAAATACTGAATCCGCTGTAAAACCGATCAAAAACCAGTGCTGTGTAGGCATAGCCTTAGAGCAGTGTTTCTCAACTCCAGTCCTCAAGACCCACCAACAGTCAAAAGTTTCCCCCCAAGATTTCCCATCAGTAATGCACAGTGGTTTATATCCAGTTTATGTAGTCAGTGCATTCTGCCACAGGTGATATCCCTTGTTGTCAGTGCAATCTGTGGGAAAACCTGAAAACATGACCTGTTGGTGGGCCTTGAGGACTGGAGTTGAGAAACACTGCCTTAGAGTGTTGTTCTATAATAAAGTGCAGCAATAGTAATGTATCCTACTGATTAACATCACACTATTTTCCGTTCTATTCATTGTTGCACCATTCATTAAACGATGACTCCTGCACTCAGTAAAATAGTAACCATTGCATCTAAGTGGTTTTAGAAGGAGGAGGTTCCCTTTCTCACCGCATTAGCACCCCTGCAATGTATTCCCAGGGAGCCGATTGGTTTACTTGGTAGTTTGAGACCTATTGAACACTTCCAGGCTTGCCTTTTGTGAATGCTATTTAGACTCTGCCAGTGGTAGAGCCAAGTAGGTTGCCTGGCAGTTTTACATTGACAGTTATAATAGAATACACTATATAATGCACTAATAATTAAATGATTGCATGTTTAAGTTCCCTAGTGGGACTAAAAAAATAATAAAAAATTTTGGGGAAAGAAAAAAATTATAAAAAAAAAAAAATACAAAAACCCAGAATAGAATTTCTCTCTTTTTTATAATGAACTCCCAATCTAAGTAAAAAATAAATAAATAAAACCATCACATAATTTGTATTGCTGTGGCTGTAATGACCCAAACAGTAAGATGATAACATTATTTATCTCACATGGTGAAAAGTGTAAAAAACTAAAGAAAGAAAGCATGGCAAAATTATTTGCTAATTTTCATCTTAAAAAAAAAATAGAAAGTGATCAAAAAGAGTCTTATGTAACCAAAAATGGTTTCAAATAAAATAAAAGTTATCCCCGAAAAACAAGCCCAATAACAAATGTTTCAGAAAAATAAAATTTTTTGGGGTTTTTGGGAAAAAAGGGAACCAAAAAAAAAGAATTTTTGTTGTGCAAAAGTGTAAAAAAAAAAAAATATAGGGGAAATGTATAAAGATCAACCCCGTTTTGAAGCACCTGTCTTCACGGGTTTTTTCCCTTTAAAATGCGCCTGATGTAAAGTCGGTGCCAAAAAATGTGCTTATTTCATGTGGGGGGAAAAACCCCAACGCCCGACAGACAAGGGCCAAAACCCGAAATTGGTCTTTCCCAAAACGGAGCTTTTAAAGTGGCCCTTACTTTGCCGACCTGCATTTTATTCATGCGGGCGGTCTTTTTGAATTTTTGGTGCGTTTTTTTTTATGTTTTGACGCATTTGAAATTGGCAAACTTTTTTTCCTTTTTGCGCCCCCAAAACTTTGGTTAGGTGCCCCCGACCCGCGGGGGGCTAAAACAGAGGGCGAAACAAAAAGCCAGAAAATCATCAAAAACGCAAAATCCCTCATTTTCCCATAAAGTGAAAAAAAGGTATTGAAAAATTGTACTGATCCATAGAATAAAGTGATCACAAAAATAATACAAAAAAAAAAAAAAGTGGTAGAAATTTTCTTTTTTTTTTTTTTTTCAAATCTTTCCTGAAATTTTAAAAATTTTCAAATAAGTTATATGTTCCCTAAATGGGGGGGGGCATGAAGAAAATTTAAAATTGGGCTTGGAAAAAAAAAAGGCCCTTTATAAGCTATGTCGTCAGAAAAAAATTAAAAAGGGTTTTGGCCTTTTTTTTAAAGCCGGGAAAATGAAAAAAAAATAAAAAAAATGGCTTGCTCCTTATGGGTTTAGTTGAGTTTGGTCAGCCCCTGTTTAATTTTCCCCTTTAAAGATTTGTTCTTAAAGGGGTGTTTCTACAAAGGCACCTTTCCAAAATTACAGTCCTTGCTAAAAAATCAGCCCCAGGGGCTGTTCTTCGATTTTTCTAAAGGTTTGTTTTTTTAAAATAGTCCCAAAGTTTGGCTAGGTCCAAATGTTAGGTCACCAGTTCTTTGTGCAGCATTTCTAGGAGTAGTAGTGATGTTATGAACAATAAATAGATGAATTAAAATTTTTTTAATTTTAAAACAATTTAAAAATGTGACTTGTTTTCAAATAAAAAAAAAAACAGTAAATTGGGAAAGGTTTTTTTTTTTTGCTGTAATGAAGGGGTGTTAAATTACTAGGGGGCTGTGGTTTATTTTCTGATTACGTTGGGGAAGGCGTTTCTTTAAATTTGAAGGGAAATTTCCACTTTACGTTCAATTCACAATTTCCCTTTCTACTGTAATTTTTATTATGGGCCCCGGGTTCAAGGCAAATATGCAGAATTGCCAAGAAAAAAAGTGCAATAGTAATCTCACAATGTATGGGATAGGTCAGAAAAATATGTCTGTTCATGATCCTAACTCCTTAGTAGTCATCACTACGCCTTTTGATGGCAACCACAAAAAGGCTTTAGGCTAGACCACCATGTTTTTATGTTCTGTGCCAGATGAATGTTGTTTAGCTTACCTATGATTGGATGACCCACTGATCCCGTTTGTTTAATCTATTAGTTGCTGCCGTCATTAGTGACTGTGGCATCTAAGGCATTTAACAAAGGGGACCATCTTTCTTACTTCATGATTGTGGGGTGCAGAATGGCTTGTTATGACAGTTTGGGGGCCTAAGAAGGCCCCTGTGTCTGTCAGATATTTACATCTTAGTCCCTCCCTTAGACATAGCCTAATATGTTGTCTGTCATTTTTAATGACAGTAATAGATTGCAATACAGTATTCCACTGTATCAGTAAAATGATTATCAAAATGCAACAATACAGTATGGCAATGTAAAACACATTTGTTTAAAAAAAGTTTCTCTTGAAAAACCTAAAAAATAATAGCTAAATTGTGTTTTTTCGGTCCCTCCCCTCCACCCAAAAAAAGATTTTACAATACAATATACATCCATAATTTTCCATAAAAAACAAAAATAGCAAATAAACAAAACAAGCCTTATAAACAATCTTTAATAGTCCATTTTGATGGGAAAAAAGGAAGTCTTGGACAATGATAATGAAAAAAAAAATGGTCTGTCATTAAGGCCCCAGGTAGGCTGATTAAGGGGTTAATATAAGGTGAGGTTCCTAACAAAATAAATGTTCCCATGCACTCACATGTAATTTACCATTTCTTCGTGTAAGGCAGGAGCTATATGTTGGAAAACTAAATTACTGAAAACACGTTCAGATGACAATTTACTGGCTCAGGGTTTAGAAATGTTATTGTACTGGAAACAATGATTCACTGATGTGTATTTTAGGAGGACATTGTTTAGCATACATTTTGAATGCTTATCCCTCCTGCTTGCCTATAATAGAAGAAAACAGGAAGTGTAGATAATTAACCACAATATGTGCTATTCTTATGCATTTTCATAAATTGTAACTAAATGGCTTTTTTCATGAAAAACTGTTGGGCCCCTGTTTCTTTATATATTTTCTAAATAAAAAATTGTTCCATAAAGTATGCTTTATAAGGTGACATAGACGTCATAGAGGGGTGTTCCCCGCTCGGAAAACATGTCAATAACCAGAACAAATAGCTGTTATGGAAGTTCTACTTTAAAAGACTCAAGCCACTCATATCTTATGGCCGTTGTCTCTGATAAGAAGCAAGTGCATTCATTGTGTAAATATACATACGGAATTATTTCTCATTTAAGGCCACATGTATGAAAACTGTTTAGGTCTAAAACTCACTTTTTTGCCCCAAAGGTTACTATGGACAAAAAAGTGAATTTTAGACCTAAACAACTTTCATACATGTGGCCCTTAATGCGAAACTTCCAGAAATCTTCCTTATTTAGGCTCAATATATGTGAGACAATTACCTGACAATTTTTTTTTATTGATAGTCGTTTAATTGACTTTTTCATATTCAGTTTATCCTACAGCAATGAAACCCAATATTTTACTGACTATCCTCTTAGGATTTATAACATTGGGTGTATGTGTATGTAGCAGCCAAGCTAACTAAACAGGACTACAGTATAAAGCATGCCAACAAAAATAGGAAATTGATTGGGGACCCCAATATAGTCCAATAGATGCTAAATTTATTAGATTCAGTGGTCTTAGCTCTGATTTAACCATGAAGAGCTAAAAATTCTCTAAGGAGAGCATCACTGAAGAAAATAAATATCATGAAAGCATTAGTAATTCATACAGAATTACATGACCACACCTGTACTTCCTCTTTCACGTAAAAGAAATCTTAGTACTGTGCTTTGAAGTGGTGATGGATAATACGCTGATGCTTTGTTATTTTCTGAACAAGTGACAGATAACTATCTCTTTATATTGTTCTGCACTGACACATGTAAATATGTTCTCCCTGGTTCTGAAAAACAGAGAAACTTTCCCTCTATGCTGTGATCTTAGAAAATAATTGCATTAAAAGATTCATTTTATGGTGACAGCATCTTGAAAGGCAGCCTCAAAAGCGAACCGATCACATAGAACATGCCATCTGATCAGCTGAGCAGATATATAGTTAAGTGGAAAAAGATTTTGCCCAACTCGTCATTGGTTCATTTAAATCTCTGTCATGATGGTTGAATGAGTCTAGTGGGTGGTCCTACTTAGTGATTGACAGCCCACTTGACTTCTAGGCCCACAATGAGTAGGAATTGAAATAAATAGTACAAATTGTTCTGAATCTTTTCTAACAACAATAATGTCAGCAAATCCTGCTATAACATGATCCTGACAGATAAGATAGTGTTTAAAAAATGTTTTTGATGTGTAGGGTTACATATGTGGAGCTTTAAGTCAATTTTCCATACAATGTGAATGAATAGAAGTATGAGATTTAAAACCAGCGCTGAGATTTGCTCAGACAGCTAAACAATTTATTAATAAATATTTCCACTTTTTAGACAACTCAAAAATCTAGAATTACTTTTGAATTATTGATAAAGTGGCATTTGTGTAGACGATGTTCTTTATGTATCATATATTACACTTGATCTGTGCAGTTGAGCCATTTGTACTCAGTTTTAGCTTAGGCTGAACACTACTTTTTAAACAGTTCTGACAAGTACAACTGTGCAATGGATGTATGAGCTGGGTCCACCAGAATGACTTTCCATTGTGGCTTTCAGTTGGGGCCTCACTGGGCTATACTCCCTTTCTTAGTTTGTCTGTCCACTGAGGAAGGATAATATAAAATGGCATTTACATGAATGACCAACCTTGAAATGAATGTATGAGCTGCATCTACAAGAATTACTTTTCATTGTAGCTCTCAGATGGGACCTCACTGGGCTATACTCCCTTCCTTAGTCTGTGACATGCTTCTGTCCTGATAGGGTGTATGAACAAAGAAAACTGTTGCACATGCTATTTATCTATAAATATAGATAGATAAATATAGATATGTATGTATGTGTGTCTATCTATCTATCCATCCATCTATCTATTGATATTCATGGATAGATAGATTCAGTGGTGGCCAAAAATATTGGCACCCCTGCAATTCTGGCAGATAATACTCAGTTTCTTCCAGAAAATGATTGCAATCACTAATTCTTTGGTATTAATATATTCATTTATTTTGCTAGCAATGAAAAAACACAAAAGAGAATGAAACAAAAATCTAATCATTGATCATTTCACACAAAACTCCAAAAATGGGCCGGACAAAAGTATTGGCACCCTCAGCCTAATACTTGGTGGCACAACCTTTAGGCAAAATAACTGTGAATAACCGTTTCCGGTAACCATCAATGAGTTTCTTACAATGCTCTGCTGGAATTTTAGACCATTCTTTTTTGGCAAACTGCTCCAGGTCCCTAAGATTTGAAGGGTGCCTTCTCCAAAAACTGCCATTTTGAGATCTCTCCACAAGTGTTCTATGGGATTCAGGTCTGGACTCATTGCTGACCACTGTAGAAGTCTCCAGTGCTTTCTCTCAAACCATTTTCTAGTGCTTTTTGAAGTATGTTTTGGGTCATTGTCCTCCTGGAAGACCCATGACCTCTGAGGGAGACCCAGCTTTCTCACACTGGGCCCTACATTATGCTGCAAAATTTGTTAGTCTTCAGACTTCATAATTCCATGCACACGGTCAAGCAGTTCAGTGCCAGAGGCAGCAAAGCAACCCCAAAACATCAGGGAACCTCCGCCATGTTTGACTGTAGGGACCGTGTTCTTTTCTTTGAATGCCTCTTTTTTTTTTCCTGTAAACTCTGTGTCGATGCCTTTTCCCAAAAAGCACTACTTTTGTCTCATCTGACCAAAGAACATTCTTCCAAAACGTTTTAGGCTTTCTCAGGTAAGTTTGGGCAAACTCCAGCCTGGCTTTTTTATGTCTCGGGGTAAGAAGTGGGTCTTCCTGGGTATCCTACCATACAGTCCCTTTTCATTCAGACACGACGGATAGTACGGTTGACACTGTTGTACCCTCGGTCTGCAGGGCAGCTTGAACTTGTTTGGATGTTAGTCAAGGTTCTTTATCACCATCCGCACAATCTTGCGTTGAAATCTCTCGTCAATTTTTCTTTTGCTTCCACATCTAGGGAGGTTAGCCACAGTGCATGGCTTTACATCTAGGAGGTTAGTCACAGTGCCATGGGCTTTACATCTAGGGAGGTTAGCCACAGTGCAATGGGCTTTACATCTAGGGAGGTTAGCCACAGTGCTATGGGCTTTACATCTAGGGAGGTTAGCCACAGTGCCATGGGCTCTAAACTTCTGGATGACACTGCGCACGGTAGACACAGGAACATTCAGGTCTTTGGAGATGGACTTGTAGCCTTGAGATTGCTCAGGCCTACTCACAATTTGGGTTCTCAAGTCCTCAGACAGTTCTTTGGTCTTCTTTCTTTCCTCCATGCTCAATGTGGTCCACACAAGGACACAGGACAGAGGTTGAGTCAACTTAATCCATGTCAACTGGCTGCAAGTGTGATTTAGTTATTGCCAACACCTGTTAGGTGCCACAGGTAAGTTACAGGTGCTGTTAATTACACAAATTAGAGAAGCATCACATGATTTTTCAAACAGTGCCAAAACTTTTGTCCACCCCCTTTTTTATGTTTGGTGTGGAATTATATCCAATTTGGCTTTATGACAATTCTTTTTGTGGTTTTCCATTGAAGACAAATTAAATGAAGATAATAATAGCAACGAGTATTATCTGACAGAATTGCAGGGGTGCCAATACTTTTGGCCACCACTGTATGTATAAATACTGTATATAAATTCATCCATTTAAGAGGTATACCCATTATGCTACGTCTGTTCCCGGATGAGTCTGTGTTGCAGGGGGTGGGAAATTAGCCATACATGCATGGCTCTCTCAGTTCATTACTATGGAATGTCTATGTACATGTATATGAAAATACATGTAAAATCTGTCTTATGATTCATTTCAAGTTGCAAGATTTAGAACAAAAATGTAGTACACATAATATAATAAAATATGTAGCATGAGAACCAATAATGTCTTTGTGTCGCATTCTCTAAAATCTTCATTTGTTTTCTTTAGTGTTAGTGACATATGATATAGCTGATTTGCTTGGAAAGCGTAAAACACTGTGGATTGCTGTTAGTACCGTAAAAAGAATAGTAATAATATTCAACACTTCTGGATGAAAGCAATTATCACCATCCCAGATAAAATAAAGACCATTTGCTTATTTGTAAACTTTTACATAAAATGTGTTTCACATTTCATTTACTTCGCTGTGATCCAAAATCCCCGAAGACACATTTCAATAACAGACAGATGTTATGAGCTTGTAGAATTACAAAAATATGTATAGACTATTGAATCCATGACCTTAACATCTTAACACAGCGCTCTTTTTGGCACAGTAAGGCGGTTTAAATTTCTCACTGAAAGAAAATGAGTACATTATAATATAATCTTTAACTTACGTGTCAAAGACAGAGATAAGTACACAATTTTGATTTGGGATTTGAATATAGTTGGCAAATTCATATTGAATTTTACAGCTGCTCATTAATTCATATTTAAATATTTAATCATTTTCTATTTTCAATGTGTAGTTATAGAAATAGACTGATCATAAATGAAGATTGCAAACAGTTTAAATCAGTATAATTAGATGTCAGTTATATGAATGGTGTTTCTTCATTAATCCCTGCCTCTGTTTTGATCTTAGTGACACCTTCACTGTTTCGTTTATACCCTTGTTTCCCCAAAAATAAGACAGCGTCTTATATTAATTTTTGCTCCTAAAGACGAGCTAAGACTTATTTTTAGGGGATGTTTTTTTTTTCTATGACCAATAATTCACATTTATTGTTGAACAAAACATCAACATGTATTAATATACTGTAGTGATTTCATCACAAACATCACCATAAGCAGCCAAACGCTGAATTTCATAACTAAAAATGCACTATGTCTTATTTTCGGGGGTGTCTTATTTTCGGAGAAACAGGGTAGCATCTATATCCATAATAGCAAAGTGTCCCTATCCACTTCTCTTTATGGATATGTTTGCATGAGAGGTTTATTTTTCATGGTTTTGTTGAATTTTTGCACTGATTTTTGTTTACTTAAAATTATTTTAAAAGAGCACAGCTAAAAATCTCTGAAAAATTCAGCAAATCTCATTCTCTAGAGCACTCAGGTTTCTCTGGTTGGACCATTTCTCCCCACCTCTCCCTGCTCTATATTATCTCTCATTGCTCTAAGGTGCCATCACCCACTCACTCCGACCAAGGTCAGTCACCTCCAGCAGAGTCTTATCTCTAGTAATGGACTTTGAAATCTTTTAGAGCTCTGCAGCCTGAATACTACACTTTATAAATATTTTGTATTCCTTGTCATTGTAGCAGGAATAGCTAGGAACAGCAGAGCTGATGTGCAATCACTACAGTAGACCTGCCCACAGTCTTAACAACATATGTGATTCCAAAGCTGGCTGTGAAACTGCATGGTGAGAAAACCCCTTTAAATGTGGACACAATGGCCCTTATTTACTAATGTTGTTGCACCAGAAAAGTGTCTTAAATGCTCCAAAAATTTTGGCACAGCATGTCCTAAACACATTTATTATGCGCTCCATACAGTTTCTGCACAAAGCTCAACAGGTGGATGTGGCTTACTAGAAACTGTGCGTGACCTTGCTATGATAAGACACGCTGCACCAAAAATGTGCCAAAATTCTGATGTATAAAGTAAGCAAAAAAAAAAAAAGGTCTTATAATTGGACAATTCTGAAGCTGAATTAATTGATCAAGTACAGCGAGCCACTTTGATTTTTAGACAGTCTCTCTAAGTATATGCTGTCTAACTTTTAGACAGCAAAATTATGCCAATATACTTCAGATAACATGTAAATACAATTATTCTACATGAACTCTCAGGTGCTCTTCTCTAATGTGTTTCCAGGCATCATGACCATATTTGCAGTTTAGTTTTAGTGCCTTGTTTTGCTTGTAGGTCTGGCACATTGTAGATAATCTTGTATATGTTATCTTCATGGAGGAATCAGATAATCGAAAATGATTATATGTATCAGGTGACCCTACCATGACGATTACATAGGTTTTCTGGCTCTTCTTTTTCAGTGGCTATGTAGTTGGCTTTATGGGTTCAGATTTATTGTTGTGCACCTTTTGTGTGGCACGCTGCACTTTTTATATGCACTTGGGTGATTCAGAACATGCTAGGACTTACAAAGAAAACATATGTGATAGTCAATGTCCATAGCATACACCGGAATTATTTGTACATAAGCATTGACTATAAGGGTAAGTTTATGGTCAATGTATCATCTGTATATTAAAAGGGTTTACAGATCCTCACTGAAGTAACTGCATACAATTTCTAGAACAAAAGCTGTGCTGCAAAGCACTATTACATGATGCTAAAGTGGTTAGTTCGCAGACAAGAGGAATGTGTAATATAGTTAGCAGACTGAATGCAGAGGAAAATAGGCTAAATTATATTTTGTTTAGATTTCTTCTAAATGAAAGATTTTTAACCATCATTTTCCACTTGTTAACAGATAAAGAAAATCTGTATCATGAGTGGGAGTTGTGCTTGTATTAACTTGCCAGATTAATCCATGTGTCTTGCATATATCACAGCCTTGTTATGAGTATATGTCAGGGACTCTGTGATGTACATTCCAGCACACTGTCTTCTCAATGTAAGGATTCCAGTTTGACACTGATATACCGATGTTTTTATTAAGTTGTTGGGAGTTTCCCTTCATACATAGGCTAAACTTTGCTTTATGAACAACAAGACCTGTTTTGTCAGGTTATTAATGAAGCCAAGCACAAGCCCCTGGTTTACATGAAAAAGGCTTTACTCTGATGTCCATAGTATCTATACCTTACACAGCCATATTTGGGTTATAATAAAATATTTATAGGCAATGAATATTTAATATATAGTCACGGGTGAACATAGGGTGAGCCTACATCATACAGTGTTTTGCTTGTTTAGAACTGTGAGTTAAAGCCTCTTTCCTTAAGGGCATGTCCCCAAGGCAGAGGACAAATACCGGTCGGTTTTGTCCTGTTTTAGTGCCGTCCCTACAATCGCCGGGGGGACTTATTTTCTCCGTGATGAGCGGAGAAAAGCCCTCCCTCTTCACATTGACATGCACATATTCCGTGCAAAAACCGGACAGAAGATTGTGCATGTTGAATGTTTTTCGGGTGGAAAACCTGTGCAGTGGGGACTGCTGAACGGATTCTCCATAGAATCCCGTTGTGCTCAATTGCGGACAGTTTTTCAGACGTTTTTCAAAACCGCAAACTATCTGAAAAACCGTCCGAAAACCCATGCGGTGGGGACATGCTCTTAGGGTTTGGGTAATAGTTGTTACTTGCTGTTTACCAACTTTCTTAGATTTGAAGTTTTTAGTTTCACATGAATTTCTTGAGCTCTGCTTACAATTTTGTGGTACCCAATACACGTTATCCTGCTCTTCTTAAGGATTTTTAAATGAATGCATGTTTGTGATTGAGCGATTATTATCAACAAAGTTGAAATCGGCACGGTATTTACGTTGATCGGATTTTTTAGATCACGCGATAATTAGGTTAAAATCTGTGCACAATCTATTAACATCGCGCCATTTTCCGGCACTTCCTGTCATTTTGGCGGCCAGCAAATCACTTACAGAATAGAGCAGGGTGAGTGTGTGTGCGACGTTCAGACGGGATGTGATGGTTGCGATTGGCTGGAAAAAAACACATGACCTCGTTTTACATAGAAACAGCCCTTCCTGTCATGTTTCAGTGTGTGTCAGTATCTCAAAGCATAGGACTGCGTTTCTGCCTCGTGCAAACAGCTCAGCAAAATTATTCTATTTCACAGGACAGCTCTACTTTTTAGCTGTGACCCCTTAGAACTTAGTTAGATCAGAGATTTGCAGATTTTAGGTAGTTAGGCAGAGGATTTTAAAGGAGCATCTACCGCTGTAAAGTCACGGGAGGAGCGGGGGGGGGGGGGCCGTGGGCGAGCACAGACAAGCGCTTTAAAGAAAACTGGGTATTTAAATATTCCTTGGGTATGGGGCAGCCTGAACTTTTGTTAGGATACAGAGCTTTTCTAAGAACTGCAGGGGCTATTTGTTAGGTGCAAAACTCCACTTTTGATTATCAGTATACATTTCAATAGGTTTCTTTTTCAATTTTGCCCAGTTCAGCTTTGTTGATGAGAGGTACCTTGCAGTTACATTGAATCCCAGCAATTTTGTAGTCACCACAGGTTATAGGTGCCAAAAATACCTTTTATTATCCGTTTTAAAAATTTTAGATACTGTTTTTTGCACTTTTGCCCAGTCCAGATTTGTTGATAGAGCCACCTTGCAAATTAAATTCAATACAGCAATTGTGTAGTCACCACAGGTGAATTGATAGGTGCCAAAAAAAAACCTTTTATTATCCGTATACATTCAGATACGTGTTTTTTTGCACTTTTGCCCAGTCCAGATTTGTTGATAGAGCCACCTTGCAGTTAAATTTTTCTATACAGCAATTGTGTAGTCCCCCACAGGTGAATTGATAGGTGCCAAAAATACCTTTTAAATTAAACCGTATACATTTTAGATACTTGTTTTTGGGACTTTTGCCCATCTCAATTTGTTGATAGAGCCACCTTGCAGTTAAATTTGAATCCAGCAATTGTGTAGTCCCACAGGTGAATTGAAGGTGCCAAAAATGTAATGTTTGACGTGGGATCCTCCAAAATGGGTATTTAATCACTTTTCTAAATAAAATGTGATTAATAAAATTGCACCCTGAGAGAGCTACGGGCTCCCTTACCTGCCCTAGTTACTTAAAAGCTTGCATTAATACGACCAGGCAGAGTGAAAGACTGCTGGCCGGGCTTGCACAGAGCACACTTTTTATCTGATGAGAGGGAGCTGAAGAAGTTTTCAAGGCACCGGGTAGAAAATGTTGTATTTTGTATACAGAATCCACTAGTTGTAGTGGATTATCTGAGTAACCCCTGCTTTATCTGATGACAGGGAACATGAAGGAGCTCTCAAGAGGCTGTGGAGAAAGCAGTTGTCATTTGTAAACAGAACCCCACTGGTTGTAGATTGATTTTTTGAGTGAACATTTAACACGATCCCTTATGCAGGGCCTCGGCTCGGGCTGTGTCCCTCTCTCTCTCTCAGCTCAGCATTGCTTTGTTTTACATTGCTTTACAGTAAGGCACGTCCTGGCAAAACCCCTTTAATCATTCTATTTTCTTTAGTTTTGTATAGGTTAAATTACATGTACTGAGACAGAGAAATATGCCAATATTTCTAATTATCAGAATGTTTACACTTATGTATGGCTACACATATTTTAATACTTGCAAAAATGGAAATTACTGTGGACCTTCAAAAAGGTCTGTCTTAGTAAATCTTTGTTTCCCTTGTGAAATAATAATTCCTGAGCATATTCTCTTATAACCCTGTGTTCTGCTGATCTTTCTTATAGAAATGTATTACTGAATCTGTCAGATGGGTGTTACTATTCTAGTTTTTGGAGGGGTGTGTCGCTGCACTTACTAATTCTGTCAGCAGTGATTGGACAATGTCAGACTGGGCAGGGACATACCCACAATTAGTAACACCCACCCTGACAAAATTCAGCCCACCCCTTTTCGGGAAAGGGACTAACAGGAAAAAACCCCAACACAGAGTTATATGAGAAGATGCTCCAGAAGTGTTATTTCACAAGGAACACAAGGATTTAGCAAAACAGCAATGCCAGGAGATGTTACAGATCTTCTTTAAGATCCATGCTTGCAGTCATTTAATTGAAACTTTCATTGTTTTCTCCTAGTAGGGAAAAAAATAGTCTTAGTCATGGGATGGACACTTGAGTACTTTGCTTACAATGAGCCAAGCGTTTGTGTCTTTGTCATGTGTTCACAATAGATTTAACTAGAACAGTAAAAGCTCTTATAGAAGACCCACAAGCAGAAAGTCATGTGAAATTGATACAGAAGGTATATAGGACGGGGAACAACATTTCCTATACAAAGAATAACCAATACGTGTAACGGTCCTTGCCATGGAGCTGCAGGCATGGCCGTGTCCCAGCCACTGTGGCAGCATCTTCTAGTGTTCCTGCTACATGTTACTCACCTGTCCCAGCTCCTGCCTGTGCTGCAGTGCCTGTTGGCAGATATGAGTCTCTGCTGCTTCTTCTGGCTCCCTAGCGTCTCGTGAGTGCACAAGCACCCTCTTGGGCGCACACAGCACTACTTGGATATTTAAAGGGACAGTGTCCCAATTTCCTCCTCTGTGACCTGTGACTCCTGGCTACTTAAGGAACTCCCTGCCCTTTCTCCTGGTGACTTCATTGTTGTCCACCTTTATACAGCTTGACCCCAGGCTGCTATATTGCTGCTGTTATCCTGCGTTACCTGTTGTATACCTGCCGCTGCACCAGTCTGTTTACCTGCTACCTATCTACTGCTGTACCAAGTCCGCTACTGTCCTGGGACTGTGTCACCTGCCTACGGCTATACATGTTGTCACCTGTACCAGTACCTGATGTCCTTGCCCTGCACTTCGGCTGTCATCATGGGCACCATCTATACCATCTTGCCCGGTGGTCTATTTCCCTATTATGTGAAGAATTTGAAATACTTCTTATATTAAAACATGTCAGGAGCTTTATTCTCTCTAAACTATGGGCTACATGAAGTCCTGACAAGTTTCCTAGTTACCAACACCTGTATTTTGAGATTTAAAAAAAATTAACCAAAAGAAGGGAGAAACGTCAAGGTGGCACCCAGCTGGCCTCTCCTGCTCGGCTTAGCATAGTTTTAAAGTAAAACATTGCTGTTCATAACTTGGGAGCTCAGTGGGATTCCATGCTGCCTGTGGTTTGGGTAGCATAAATCTTCTGACAGGTTCCCTTTAAGTGAAGTAAAATGGGCAAATTTATTCACAGCATGTGTGTGAAATATACTTGCACTTGCTGGAGTCTGTACTTTGCCTCTGGTTATAGCAGTCATCATGTGAAAAAAGGTTAGGATAAAAGGTTGTGTGTTATGCTAGAAATATTTGTGTTGTCTTAGACATATATACACCTCATGGAGATCTTTTAGCATTGGTCTCTCAAGCTATGGTCCTTAGGCTTACGTTTAAGAATATCTTAATTTTGTGATAAGAATGTTCTGAAAATGCAGCAAATATTTAAACATTATGGGCAACATATATGATCTAGGCACAAAGAGGCCAGTTCTAAATAGCTTTAAAGGGAATGTATAATCAAAAAATGACTTATTGTTTAACGCACATTTTTATGTTAAACACATTTTTAGGAATTTTTGGTTACGATTTTTTACTTTTCCATACCACTTTCAGTATTTTTTTAACAATTCTTAAGCCCTGCAGTTTTCACTTTGGCCACTAAGCCTAATAATCGTCTGACACTTCCTGTTCTGTTTAGAGAGCTTTTCAGCAGTGCGCTCATTTTTCAGTAAAAGCAGGGTCCAAATGAAAGGGGACACCATTGTGTACAGATAACACAGAATCCACCAGTCACAAGAGGGGATGTCACAGCTCCCCCTCTCCCTCCCTTCACAGTGAAAAACTCTCCTATAGAAGTCTAATGGGACAGATCTGTCTTTAAAAATCCTATGTGCATGAAGCTGCTGTAAAGTAACTCTCTGACTGCTGTTAAAGCAGTGCAAGCAAGAATGTCTTCCCCACAATCATATATAGACGGCCGAATAGAGAAATCTACAATCAGGAAATAAAAACGACTGAGAGGAAAAGAATATGGATCAAAGGCCTGATTTAATAAGTAAAAAAAAAAAAAAAAAATTGGCGATAGAGTCCCTTTAAAGCAGAGTAGAATGCGCCAGAATATATGAACCTGTTCTGCTGCGGATCATAGATTTGCCACTTTCTAGTTCCACTACAATAACTCAGGCTCAGGCAAACCACTTTTAACTTGGTCTGCCTGTTCCAGCAGTAATGCGCCTAGTTTTGCCGTCCTCCGATCATAAATATGTAGAATCATACGGTTGTGGTGCGACGCCTTTCGAACGCCCCCACATCTTGGGTCCATTACAAAGTGCCGCGGGCGCCCGATAAGCGCCTACTTTTGGAGTGCGTTTGCTCTTACATCTAGAGAACAGGGCTGTGCCAGTTTTTGGGCTGAAAGGACACCAGAATACTGGTGCAACCCTGAACATACCTGTTGCCCTAGGCAACTCTAATATTTTATAGCTACAATTAAGAATCCGATTTTTTGCCTGCGCCAAATGACTGTTTTGTGCTTTGATTTGAGTAAAGTAGTATGAAGTTGCTTTAAATAATGTAGCAGTGAATGATTAAAGCAGCTGTTCAATCGGGAGCTCAAAAAATGACATGTAAGTCAGTACCTATAAAACACACCTCCTATATCACTATTGGTTTAGGTTGCTGTTCTCTGATTCTGCCCTGCAACTCATAGTGCCTGCTTTGTATAATCCCAAGTCTATAACAGCCAGATGAGCCTTACTAAGGTGGATCCTGGGGGGTTACTTTATATAGAAATCAGTCACTGTAGTGTTATTGGAATGTTTGTTTTCACATTAATAAAACCACGTAATTGCCGTTCAATTTTTCTTTACTTATGGTTGTACTCCAGCAAACCAGAATATGTACAGCCTAACAGTTTTATGGAAAATATGGACAATCACTGAAGTGATGGACTGACGTACAAACAGGTTTTAATTCTTTTTTTTTGCCACATAGTATGATTACAAGCCCTAAGGGCGACATCTATGAATTTGCATCATCAATTTTTGTAACTTGACGCCAACACACCAGTTTGAAATAGATACAGAGGAGGGTATAATCCGACAGTATGAATTAAACTGTTATGCGGCAAACATTTTTGGCGCATAACACTCTAAATTGCCGCATAGAGTCTTATGCACCAAACTTTGTATGGCAGTTTTGCACCGAACTTTGGCGCATTAAAATGTGTTGTCAGGCACACTTTGCGCCAAGTTTGGCCGTATGCTTGTTCATACATCTATAGAACCGGCAAGATACCGCAAAAAAATGGAGAAGGCGAATTCATAGATGTCGCCCTAAGTGTATTGCTGTAATATGAAGAAATAAGTGAAGTAATTAATATATGAAGCTTACGTGTGTTATTTGAATGGTACATTATGGGGTAATATTAGAGAGGATACCCATACTAGAGGTTTGTTGGAGTACGTCCATAAGTAAAGAAAAATTGAATGGCAATTGCGTGGTTTCATTAATGTGAAAACAAACATTCCAATAACACTACAGTGGCTGATTTAAAAGTAAAATAACCCTCCAGGATCCACCTTAGTAAGGCTCATTTGGCTGTTATAGACTTGGGATTACACATAGCAAGCAACATAGGGGACATGTATGAAAACTGTCTAGAGCTAAGACTTTCTTTGCTGCCCATAGCGACCAATCAGAGCGCCCCTTTAATTATTTCATAGCACTGTATGAAATGAGAGGGGCGCTCTGTTTGGTTGCTATGGGCAACAAAGAAAGTCTTAGACCTAGACAGTTTTCATACATGAGGGCCTTACTGTTCTACATAAATTACTTTTTAGCAGTCTTCACCTTATCATCATAAACAGGATTACAATGAAAGGTGACAACTGTATATAAATAACACCATCCACAATAAGTGATGGTTACAGTTCACCCCCTCAGTGATTTTTTCACAGGTCACAGAGCATACCTAGAAGACTCTCCCATAGAAATCAATGAGTCATCTCCTGTTTACAGACTCCAATATCTGTGTAACAGCATTAAAACATCTCTATAAATGCTGTAAAAATAGTTCAGGTAAGATGGCTGCCATATCATTATTTACAGAAAATAGAATAAAAAAATCAATTAAATATAAACAGAGATGATAAAATAAGTCTCATTATCTGGTTTAATTAGTAAAAATAAATGTTGGTGACACCTTCCCTTTACTTCCTTAGCCATATGGTGTAGGTGAATAGCTTTCTAAACATGTCCCTATGATTACTTATATTATAAATATGTCCCTATAATTATTTATATTATAATTATATCCCTATGATTATTAATAGCAGCTGAATTAGTAGCAAGAAGTACTTTGATTGCTGAAAGTGTTACATGTTAGTTTCCTGCTTGTAATCATGGAATTGAAGCCCCACAACTCAACCAGGGTGGATAGTCCCTAAACATGCCCATTCCTGCTTGATTGACATACCGGAAGTAGGGATTTACAGTGGGCTTGTGATTATGTATCCCTGCCTCACGGACGTTGATCAAACAATAATGTGCACGTTTAGGAACCATTCACAGTGAATACTTTGTCAAGTGACTCCACCTCCATGACAGGTAATTAGCTCAGGTGACAATCAAAGTATTTATAATGTACAATTAATATTTATAGGGACATGTTTAGAAAGCTATTAAACAACAATATAAGGTAGTGGTGGTACTTTAGGGAGTGTTAATGCAAATTACACTTTCTCTTTAAAGTGTCTCCAAAGTTGGTGCATTCCTTAAAATATTTATGTGTGTTAACATTAATGTCATATCAGTGTCCCACCAGAAAAAGCCTAAATATGAGCATAGCCATTCATGAAAAGATAGTAAAATGTTACCATTCATTCTTGCTTTATCTACTTTAACTTTATCTGGTGCTCTCAAAATATCACAAAATATTATAGCTTCTGTAAACTGGAATGTGACACTTTATAGGTGGCTGTATTATATAATATAATATACAGTCACATTATTATGACCACTACTTTCGACGTTGGCAATCCTTAGCTTATAAAAGAATCAAAGGGGCATGAGGGAAAGCAAAAGGGAAAGGGTGAACCAGCTTTGGGAATTCTTCCAAATTTAGACCCCGGCACAAGCATCAAAAGCCCAAAAATCTTCTTTATTTTTAAAATAATAAAAAAAGGGGCATGCAAGCCAAAAAAAAATCCCCTAAGGACGGGCCAAAAAGAGAGACACACAGGCAAGGGTAAGTCCTGGGTTGGTTGGGCTTTAAAGGTAAGGGTCATGTGGGCCCAAAAGCATCGGGCCCAAACCAACCCCCAGGCTTAATTGGCTGTGGTCTCTGTTTTGGGCGTCCATATGGGTGTTTTTTCTTTGGGATGCACCCTTTTTTTTATCTATTTTCAATAAAGAGAAATTTGCTTTTTAAAAGTTGCTGCCAGGGTCTGATTTGGAGAGAGTACCAAGCTGGTTACCCTTTGTTTTTGCTTTAAAAATTTACGGTTGGTAGGCCCCCGGGACCCGTGCTGAAAATCCATGATGCTCTTACCGGTGGACTGTATATGTTTTGAATACTAAAAGAGGGGAGCTTTTTTCTTTTTTTGGGGTTTGAGTGTATGGGGTGGTTTGGGGGGTTTTTAATAGTGTAGGTTCGGGACATATATCCCTCAATGCTGTCACAAATAAAGGATTTTTATCAGAATTGCAAAAAGAGATGATTGTTGGTTTTTGGGGAAAGATGGCCGTTGTTAAAAATGTGATTTTATAATTTTTATGCTGCGTGGTGAATAAATGGCAGGTATTGTGAGTGAACAAATGGCACCATTGTGAATAAGCGAAGTGGAAACTGTGAACACAACCATAATTGTGAGAGGTAAATGTTGGGTATGTAGGTACACGAGGGCACATGACACATTACCTTTGGAAAGTTTCCTCCAAAATAAATCAGGAGGCCCCCAATGTGTGAGTATGAAAAAGTTCAGCGTTCTACTGCTGGGGCTCCAAAAGCAGGCCATTGCACCTCTGCTAAAGAAGTTACATCGGTAGAAAAGGCTATAATTTTGACAGTTGTATTGCGTTACTTTCTTTAGCTTATCACATTGCTTTATTCAAATAATGGATATTCTGTCCCGGGGTAAAAACATCAGAGAAGTTTAGTACCTTGCAGTCTTTGCGGAAGAAACAAGCGACAGGGCAGTTTTGGTCTGGGAAATTTTTTCGGGCATTCTAGGGATTTACTCGTCAGTGGGCATTCGTTATTGAGATGGTGTATGCTCTATTATGATTGTCTTTTTCCCGGCAAAAAAAAATTTTCCCCGTTTGTATTCTTCTACAAATGTCTGTAAATTTGAAAATAGGTGTTTACTTCTATGGAAGTGGTAAATGGTAGCTAAAATATAAATGTGTAGCATGGTAAAACCCAAAAAAATGAAAAACTACGAAAAATTTTTAGTGTTTAATTTTTAAATTTTTTTATGTAAGTAAATGTTAGCCCTCCTCTTTTACATTGACCGTTTTGTTCCCCCCAAAACAGATGGAAAAAAAAGAAACGCGTTCCATGTTTTTGGAACCCCTTTCAGTCTAAAAACTTCCCTCGAAAAGGATTTTAAAAGAGGTCCCTGTTAAAATTTTACACCGGTTTAAGAGGTTTCAAATTTTAAAAACGTTGTAAAACGTCTGAAAAAACCTGCCATGGGGACAAGTCCTAAGAGTTAGAAGGGTTTTGATTTAAAATTTCCCAGGTTTTGTTGGGTTTTTTAGTAATTTACTTTACACTTTAAAGTGGCTGCAGTATCTTTGATGTAAAAAATGCAGTTAAAAACACCAGTAACAAGATGCAAAACATTGTGAATAAGCTGTTTTATGTTTCTTTTTATTACATTTCAATGTCCATTAACAAGGCAAATGGATAAACCATTCCTTGCGCTAAAGATTTATATTACTGTAAGTTCTTTTACTATTTCTTGCTGCACATTTTTTTACATTTCTGTTAAACAAGCTCTTAGATTTCTGTTATCTATATCTGTTATATCTCTTTCTGGGAAATTGAGTAACTGCTAGTACATCTTTTTATACAAGGTAGACATCAACTAGACTTTCCTTG
>JAODAL010050390.1:0-27444 GCA_025379985.1 Phyllomedusa bahiana
TTCACAAGGTTTCTGTTAACCCAAAGGAAGGACAGGTTGCTAGATGAAAAGTCATGGAAAAAGGGAAGCTTTGTTGCATACAGAACGTGCATTCCAGGGGGCCCCCAACAGGGGGATAGGTCTGCAGGGTGATGGGGAGGTTTTTGGGAAAATAGCGGTTTGAGGGAGTGTGTGCCGCTGGCGTAAGAAAAAAAGCCTGAAACCACATAGGATGCGCGGGGGGGCCCGGATTGGGAGAATTTTCCCCGCAGCGGGGAAAGCGGGGAGAGGTGGGGAGGGTTTGTGTGGGGAAAAAAAAAGGGGGTTTTGGGGGTTTTTGTGAGAAAGGTCTTTATGTGTGGAAGAGGTGAAAGAGAGGTCGGTGGAGGATAAGACAAAAGGGGGGAATAGGAATCCTTGCCACGGGGTGCTGAATGAAAAAGGGATTTTATGATTTAGGGAGGCAGTGATGATTGTGGCAGAGAGGTGCATTTTGGGGTGTTGTGTGATGGGGAGCGGGGAAGAGTCTTGTTACCTTTGGTTCACTTTGATTTCAATTCTGGTTTAAATTCTGCATACACTTAGGGATTTGCACTAATGGATTTGCACTGAATGACAAAAGTTAAAAAGGGACGGGGGCGGTTTAAATAGCAATTGGGCCGCAACTTTTACCATGTTAAATTAGGAGTGGGGGGGGAGGGGGAGGATTTTGGGTGAGCAAAAAGGAAAGATTGAAAAGATTGTCACGTGGGAGATGCGCCAAACCACAAACCCAACAAAAGGTACACAATTCAAATAAGACAGACAGCAGGAGACCCCACAGGAAAATGGAGAGGTGTCGAGACCTGTAGTTCCACAAAGATTTACCCCCTTCAAAATACTGTAGAGTAGACTTTTTAAACCCTTTTAAACAATGTCATTTAAGAAAACCTTAAACAAGACTTTCTTTTCATCCCCCTCCCACCAGGGCCAAATCTTAAAGGGGTTTTTTCCCCTGAAACTGGGAAATAGTCCTCAGTTTAGGGAAAAAACTCCTAACAAAGGCCTCCCTTTTTCACCTATTTTTTCACTCTGGCGATATGAACACCAAAATTTCTAGCCCAAAAGTCTTCCCTTTGTAAAATCGATTACTTTTAAAGCGTTCCAAGAGCAAGCTGGTTTCCATCTGAAAATGGTTGTTTCTGATGTAAAGCTTTGAAAAGTTTGTTTGCTCCTTCAAATAAAACAGAATTTTGTGCTCCTCACATCTAGCGCTCTCTGTGGCTTTCCCTCCTTAGGTGTCCTCCTCTCATCCCTACAGCACTGAGATCCTCCAAGTAACATTTGCCTACATATAATTTACATCTAAATACAGGGTTTTGTGAACATATGTAAACTTTTTTTTCAGCAAGTCCAGACGCATAGACTTTTAGAAATATCTAAGGAAACTTACCCAATATCCAACAGATAAAGATTTTTTTTATTGTAAATCCTTTATAAAGGGCTAAAGGGGTTGTTGCACCATGCTGTTTTACTGAGCCACGGGCAGCTTCAGGCTCCTACTTCTTTGGGGACGGTGGGTGGTTCTATAGCTGTGGTTGGCATATCAGTTCTGCTATTCTTAATTATTCCTGTTACAGTGACTTGACTGCAGGAGATTTAAAATATTTAGGGCGACATGTATGAATCTCGCCACGTCGGAGCGCATGTTTCTGCCTTTTTTTCCGGCGAATTTGTGCCTCATGAAATGTTGGTCCGAGGTGCGCTCATACATGCGGTGTAAAGTCCCGCCGCGCCTCGCCAGTGTTTGAGGGCGCAGTGCGGGACTTAGGCGCAGTGCGGACTTGCGCCTAATATGCGCCATCCGAGGAGGTGCGCTCATACATGCGGGGAAAAGTTCACCGCGCTTCGCCAGTGTGTGGGAGCAGTGCGGGACTTAGGCGCAGAAGGGACTGCGCCGAACATGTATTCCGATTCGAGACAAGCTGGAAAACAGCGAGAAATCATTAAACATGTCCGTGCGGCATGGGGGTATGAATCAAAAATCGCCTTTATTAAGGTGTAAAACATTCTCTGAAAAAGAGCTAAAACCTACTAAAAAAATACAAAAATAAAATCATTTTCCAAAAATCAAAATGGCGCTACATGGGGAATTTGGATATTGAAAATTGCCGGGAAATACAGTAATTCCAAATTCTCTAAGCTATTTTCATTGGCCCGGCAGAAAACCAGCCAATCAGAATAGGCGACAGTGAACCATTAAAACCTATGGAAAAAGTATTGACCAATCAAAGGGGGGACAGTTCAAATACAGTAAAAATGCAGAAAAGAGCTGATTGGTTGAGCTAGCGGGGGCTTGGCAATCCTGGCCAATCAGAACAGGAGCGACAGTGACCCAATTAAAAACCTATGGAGAAGTATTGACCAATCAAATTCAAAGGCGGGACAGTTCAAAATAACAGAAAAAAGGGCAGAAAAAGTTGATTGGTTGAGCTAGCGGGGGCTTGGCTATCCCGGCCAATCAGATCTACTTGTCCCATTGTAGTCTATGGAGAAATCGGCGCAATGAAATCTCGGCGCTCAGCGCCGTGCGGCATGGAGTATGATTAAAAAAATAGTTTTTATTAAGTGAAAAAAATCATCTGAAAAAGACTAAAACCTTCTAAAAACATAAATCAATCAAATTCACTAACAACGCATTTGTCGCCGAGACCGGCGCTACATGGGGAATTGCAATATAGAGAATTGCCGGGAAATACAGTAATTCAAATTCTTCAAGCTCTTCTCATGGGGGTAACGAAAAAAAAAAATTAATTCAATAAATTCATTTTTATGTCTTTATTTTCGTTAGCCAATAAATCAATAGAAATGGGTGTAACGAAAATAAAGACATAAAAAATGAATTTATTAAATTTAAATTTTTTTTTTTTTTCGTTTACCCCCATATTATTGTTTCATTTATATAGAGATCGGTACAACTTAGGGAGTATTATTTTATTTCGGGCACGTACAGTTTTATTACAGATTGCATTAGAAAACCCATAAGAGCGTCGCTCGCTCTCCCATTGGTCCAAATAACCGTGCCTCTTTTAACTTAGCCAATCACAAACAAGCTCCTCTGCATTTCTTTCCCCATAGAACATCATGAGAAGGTAGCTCACCCCTGAAATTTGGGGAAGCAGGACGAGCCCCTCTTCCCCCCAACCAATCACAGTACGAGAATATTTCCCATAGACAGTAATAACTTTTAGGGCGCCCTTCTATCGCGCCCTTCTTTCTCCATTCAAAATAGACGCACTACATCTGATTGGTGGATTCATATCTGCCGCCTGAGCTCAACCAAACAGCTCTTTTCTGCCTTTTTTACTGATTTTGAACTGCTGCCTTTTTATTTGATTGGGCCATACTTCTCCATAGCTTATAATGGTTCACTGTCGCTCCTATTCTGATTGGTTGGTTTCTGCCGACCAATGAGAAGAGGTTAAAGAATTTGAATTACTGTATTTCCCGGCAATTGTCTATATCCCAATTCCTGCTGTAGCGCCGGTCTCGGCGACAAACGCGTTGTTAGGGATTTGATTGATTTATGTTTATAGAAGGTTTTAGTTCTTTTTCAGATAATATTTTACACTTAATAAAAAAGATTTTTTTAATCATACTCCATGCCGCAACGGCCTGAGAGCCGAGATTTCAAATTTCCCCCATCTCTCCATTGACTACAATGGGGCAATAGCTCGCGCTCTGATTGGTCAGGATAAACCAAGCCCCCCCCTAGCTCAAAACCAAACAGCTCTTTTTCTGCCTTTTTACTGTATTTGAACTGTCCCGCCTTTGAAAAAATTTTATTGGTCAATATTTCTCCATAGGTTATAAGGGTCCCTGTCGCTCCTATTCTGATTGGTCGGGATAGCCAAGCCCCCGCTAGTTCAACCAATCAGCTCCCTTTTCTGCATTTTTAACTGTATTTTGAACTGTCCCGCCTTTGATTTTAGATTGGTCAATACTTCTCCATAGGGTTATAATGGTTCACTGTCGCTCCTATTCTGATTGGCTGGTTTCTGACGACCAATGAGAAGAGCTTACAGAATTTGAATTACTGTATTTCCCGGCAATTTCCAATTTCCAAATTCCCGATGTAGCGCCGTTCTTGATTTTTGGAAAGTGATTTTATTTATGTATTTTTTTAGTAGTTTTGAGCTCTTTTTCAGATAATGTTTTACATTTTTTGACTCATACTCCATGCCACACGGACATCTATAATGATTTCTCGCTATTTTCCCCGCCTGTCTCGAATCAGAATACATGTTTTGGCGCAGTTCCCCCCACTGCGCCTAAGTTTTCCCCACTGCGCCCCACACACTGGCGAGGCGCGGTGAACTTTTCACCGCATGTATGATCGGACCTCTTCGGGCGGCGAATCTTAGGCGCAGTCCCGCACTGCGCCTAAGTCCCTGCACTGTGCCCCAAACATTGGCGAGGCACGGCGGACTTTACACCGCATGAGAACGCAACCTTGGGACCCCACATACATGAGTCGCAAATTTCGCCAGAAAACTGGCGGAAACATGCGCTCCGACGTGGCCAGTTTCATACATGTCGCCCTTAGTTTTGTGCTATGATGAGACTCAACAGGAAGTGACCATCAAGGTCAAACTGACTGTCAGCAACTTGGGTCAATCAAATAAGATAGAGAGTAAGAAGAGGTGGTCGGTAACCAAGAGGAACTTGTGTACACTAGCAGTAGATAAAATCTTCTTGATATCCTGAACAAAGCAAAATCAAAACAGCAATGTAATAATCTTCATTTACCTTTCTCTACATGTTAAAAAGCCAATCACTGTGGTGAGAAAAATCACTTTAAGTAAAATCACAAAAAATTTCTGGAGACTTCAGCAGAGCAAACCAATTTTCCACTTTAGATTTGCTCAGAAGTTTAGATATAGCATCGACCTATCACGAAAGTATGCACAGTGAACCATGAAATGAGTTTCACGGTCCAGTCTTAATTTTCTGTATGTCTTGTAATAAGGAGATTAATCCATTTTGTTACAAAACAATTACAGGGATTGTATAAAAGACAGGAAAAACTCTTGTTTAGTCGCCGGCAGGTGCAACTTGTTTCCAGGAACATTTCATCTCCTGTAATTAAAGAGAAGTTTGCGGAGTGAATAGAATCGGTGACATTTGGGCTGCACTATTATTCGCTTAGGTGTTTATAGATAGACATACTTGACCTATATGATTACAAGATGCAGTGAAATAGATAGAGCTCATATCTGCTTCATGATTCCTGCTTGACAAGAACTTACTGTGAAGGTCAGTGCGCCTTAAAGGTTTTGACTTTGAAGAGCCTCTCAGATGTGATCTCATACATCAGGATTCTGAGAACAGTAAATGATTCCCTCTAAATGTACCTTTGGTTCTATTGAAGGACATTTCCACCTTCAGGTATGGACAACCCAGATCCTACGGCACATCCTCCTTTTTCATCCAAATCATTGCAGAGAAAGAGGTCCTGTCACGGCACATGTTGTTGCCGTGGAGGAGCAAGGTTTTGCTACGGGGGTAATCCCTCCAGTCGGAAGAACACGCCCAGGGAGAAGCCGGCTGATAGCATGACACTCGGCTTCAAATCAGCCCAGAGGCTGTGTCGCTCAGACCAATAGAGGAGCCCGGAGGCCGCACCAATCAGCTGCTGGGGCGGTGCTCAGTTTGGATTATCTTTGCCTGTGAAAGGTTATCCCTTGTGCTTCCCCTGTGATCCTGTTTTGCTTGTTGACTCCTGTTTTTCCTAAACTTTGGCTTGCTCCTCAAATACGTTTTTCCGTCCTCTGATTCTTTTACTGCTTACCTCCGGGTTTTGACCCTTGGCTTGGTTTACGTTATTCTTTTTGGTTTTCCGTTTGGGGTTTTTGGGCGTACCCTTACCGTTATCGACCCGGACTGTTGACTTTGCTTTTCCCTGACGGCCCGCACGTAGTAGAGTAGGGATTGTCGCCCAAATTTGGGGGGTCCTGCCATTTAGGGCAGCACGTCAAGTAGGCAGGAACAGTGGGCTGGGTGGCAGTGGGGCAGTCAGGGCCCACTGCACCTCCTCTGACGTGACATTTTCACAGGCCATACATTACTGCTCTCCACACAACATGGACCCCATGACGATGCTGTTAGAGCAGATGCAGGGACTTACCCAGTTGGTCCAAGATCTGGCATTAAGGGTGCAGCAGCAGGAGACCTCCGTGGGTACCCCCCAGGATGGGAGTTCCCCGACATCGTCACTCACTGTTGTGGAACCCCTAATCCAGTTACCTGATAGATTTTAGGGTGACAGGAAGGCCTTTCTGTCTTTCAAGGAAGGCTGTCGTTTGTATTTTCGACTCCGGCCAAGTACTTCTGGTAATGAGGAACAGAGAGGGGGGAATTGTCAGTCCCTACTCCAAGGGTCCCCCAGAGTGGGCATTCTCACAAACCCCCAAGGCACCCGAATTGTCCTCATTCGACAGATTTTTTGTCTCCTTGGTACTCCTCTTCAACGATCCTGATGGGAGGCGGTGGCTGAGACTCAACCACCCCCTTTAAAAGGCAGGGTAAGCGGACGGTAGAGGTTTATGCTTCGAATTTCGCCGCTGGTGCATTCGTCAGGGTGAACGACCCAGCCCTCAGGTGCCAGTTCAGACGGGGATTGGCAGAACATTTTAAAAGGACTTGTTGGTGGCTTATCCACCCCGGGCACTCGGGAATGAGACGGTTTAGGAGAGACGACGGAACAAAACCCCTTTCTCCGTTGTCCCCTTAACACCTCTTCCCCTTTTCTGCTTCCACCCCCGAACTGCTTGCGTGATTATACCACCGAGGACCTATGCAGGAGGGCCTCTTCTGCGGGTGCTGCCACGACCGCAGGACCTCCCGTCGCACCCAGGGTCTGTGCTTCTACTGTGGCGGAGAAGGCCATCACACCCGGGGAGTGTCCCAAAAAGAAGCCAGGGCTGGAAAACTTCAGCGCCTAGGTGACTCCCGGGAAGGTCACCTAGGCAAGCGGGTAATTCCCTATTGTGTCAAAGAAACTATTGCTTCCAGTAAAAATTTCGAAATTTTCCAGCTGGATTCTGGGATTTGCTTTTGGACTCTGGATCAGCCTCCAATTTTTATGACGTTTCATTCGCTAGGCGTCTGGGCCTTCCTTTGGGAGGTCTCTCTCTGACTCCCTGCAGTTTTTGGCTATTGATTCCACCCCGTTGGTCAAGGGCAATATCCAGTATGCACCCCAGAACTTAAAGATGCTAGTTGGGTCTATACAAAAGGGAGAAATTATATTGTTTATCATGGAGGGCTTACCCGCTGAATGTTGTTTGGGGTTGCCCAGGCTTCAGAAACACAACCCCGTATTTGATTGGAATTCGGGGGAGTTGTTTAAGGTGGGGCGAGCAGTGAATAAGAAATTTTCTTCCAATTGTTCTTGTTAATGTGGAGATTGAGCAGATTCCCGCTTTTATGCGTGACTTGCTGAGGTGTTCTCCAAGACCCGTCTGAGAAGTTAACCCCGCATAGATCATATGACTGTGCTATCGAATTATTGCCAGGGGCGAAATTTCCTAAAGGCAGGATTTATAATCTGTCGGGTCCTGAGAGAACTGCCATGAAGCAATACATTGCAGAGAGCATACAGCCCATCTGTGTCCCCTATGGGTGCAGGGTTCTTCTTTCTTAAGAAGAAAGATGGAACTCTCAGCCCATGCATTGATTATCAGGAGCTCAATAAAATAACGGTGAGGAACCAATACCCCTTACCGTTGATTCCAGATCTTTTTTAACCAAGTTCAGGGTAAGTGGTTTTCCAAGTTAGACCAAGGGGGGCCTATAATCTATCCGTATCAAGGGGGGAGATGAGTGGGAGCCCCGCATTTAATACCCCGGGGGGCCTTTTTTGAATATCTGGTTATCCCCTTTTGGGCTGTGTAATGCTCCTACGGTCTTCCAGAACCTGGTAAACGGCGTTTTTCGTGAGTTGATTGGTTGTTGTATGGTCTTCTATCTGGATGACATTTTAATTTATCCTCAAAACTGGGCATCACACGTTAAACATGTGCGACAAATCTTACAAATTCTGAGGTGCAATAATTTGTTTTGTCAAACTCGAGAAGTGTGTTTTTTGGGGTCCGGGAGGTTCCTTTCCTGGGATATATCCTGTCTCCCAACTCGTTTCGTATGGATCCCGATAAGGTTCAGGCTATCCTCGACTGGGTCCGCCCCGCCTCCCTGAAGGCCTTGCACGGTTTTCCCTTTGGGGTTTTCCAACTATTATCGAAAATTTATTTGGAATTTTTTCGGTTTTTTGTTCAGCCGTTGACGGACAAGACTAAGAAAGGGGTGAAGATTTAGTAATTGGCAACCTAGAGGGATTTGAGAAACTAAGCAGGTGCTTTGTGTCAGCTCCGGTGTTTATTCAAGCAGATCACAGTAAACCCTTGTCGTCGAGGTTGATGCTTCTGAGTTCGGGGTAGGGGGATCCTTTCTCAGGGGTCGGCCGCCGTGACTAATCTCCGTCCTTGAGCCTTTTTTTCCCGTAAATTTTCCTCGACAAAAAGGAATTATGACGCTGGGAACCGCAAGCTCTTGGCGATTAAGTGGGCCTTCGAGGAATAACGCCACTTCCTCGAGGGTGCCCAACACCTAGTCACGGTTCTAACGGATCATAAAAACCTGACCTTTCTAGAGAACGCTAAAAGGCTGAACCCACGTCAGGCTCGTTGGGCGTTGTTTTTTACCCGGTTTAATTTTGTCGTCACTTACAGACCGGGATCTAAAAATGTTAAAGTTGATGCCTCGGGAGGATCCAGTACCCATTTTACACAAGGAGACGATTGTCTCAACCATGTCCCCCAATTTAGGCACTGAGATTAAGACACACCAGGACATGAGACCGGCTAATTGTCCTGCTTCTAAAGTCTTTGTCCCCACTCAGTTTCGCTTACGTTTGTTAAAGGGAAATACATGATTCTGTATTATCTGGACATCCCGGGGTGTCTGGGACAAAGAGGCTCATCTCTCGCAACTACTGGGGGCCATCCTTATATCGTGATGTGGAGGGCCCATGTTTGGCCCGCAAAGTAACATTTGTTATCGGGCAAAGGTTCCCAGAAAACCCTCCTCCTGGGGAACTTTGTCCTCTCCCATAACCCGAGCATCCATGGACCCCCTAATTTCAATGGATTTTATGACCGATCTCCCTACCTCTGAGGGTAGGACGGTCATTTGGGTGGGGTGGATCGCTTTAGCAAAATGTGCATTTGGTTCCGCCAGGGGTTGCCGTCGCCAAAAAGCTCGCTGAGGTTGTTTGTCAAACATAATTTTGAAACTGCATGGGTTACCCGAGAATATCGTTTCTGACAGAGGGGTTCAATTTGTTTCTCGCTTCTGGAGATCCCTCTGTAAGGCTCTGGTTATTACCCCGTCCTTCTCCTCGGCCTTTCACCCTGAGACTAATTGGCAGACCGAGAGGATGAACCAAACAGTTACACAAAAGCTTTGGTGTTTTGTTTCTGAAACATCAAGCAGATTGGGGGAAATACTTACCATTAGTGGAATTGCTATTACAATCAGGTAACAGTTCGTCGGGTGTTTCGCCATTCTTCTGTAATTACGGTTTCCCTCCCAGACATTCATCTTTTTCCAATGCTAAATTCTGACCATAGTGGGGTTGATGTTATCGTTAAGGATCTGTGCACAGTATGGGCCCCCAAGTTCAGAAGAACTTTCCCCAACGCCCAGAGCCTCCAAAAGAGGAAGGGTGACAGGAGGCGTCTCTGCTCCAGTGGTTTTTCTGTGGGAGATAAGGTTTGGCTGTCTACCCGTAATCTACGTCTTAAGGTGCCTTCCGGTAAACTAGCCCCACGTTTTATGGGTCCGTATGTTGTGCAAGAAGTAGTTAACCCGGTGGCATACTGTCTGAAGTTACCTCCTTGTCTCCGGGTACATAATTTTCTTTCATCAATCATTATTAAAGAGTACTACCCGGCTTTGGGCGTCGCCCCTTTCCCAAACCCCCTCCTCCTTAAAAAGTTGAGGTGAAATGGAAAACGAGGTCGCTCGTATCTTGGACTCCCGTAGAGTGCAGAGATCCCTGCAATACCTTTGGGCCACTGGGAAAGGGTTATGGTCTGGAGGAGAGGTCGTGGTTTCCCGGGCCCGATTCCCTTCAGCCGAATCTCTGAATCAGGGAATTCCACGACTCCCACCTGGACAAACCCGGGCCAGGGAAGGGTCCAGTGGCCCCCCCAAAAGGGGGTACTGTCACGGCACATGTTGTTGCCGTTTGGGGGAGCAAGGGGCTACAGGGGTTAATCCCTCCAGTCGGAGGACACGCCCAAAAGAGAAGCCTGGCTTAAAGGATGACAGCTCGGCCCAAATAACCCAGAGGCTGTGTGGCTCAGACCAATAGAGGAGCCCGGAGGCCGCACCAAATCAGCTGCTGGGGCGGTGTCCCGGGCGGCTCATTTAAACTGCTCCAGTTTGGATTATCTTGCCTGTGAAAAAGGGTTTTCCCTTGTGCTCCCCTGTGATCCTGTTTTGCTTGTTGACTCCTGTGTTCCTGACTTCGGCTTGCTCCTCAACTATGTTTTTCGTCCTCTGATTCTGTACTGCGTTACCTCTTGGTTTTGACCCTTAGCTTGGCTTACGTTATTCTCTTGGTTTTCCGATTTGTGGCTTTGGCGTACCCTTACCGTTATCGACCCGGACTGTTGACTTTGCGTTTCTCTGACGGCCCTGCACGTAGTAGAGTAGGGACTGTTGTCCAGTTGGGGTCTGCCATTTAGGGCAGCACGTCAAATAGGCAGGGACAGTGGGCTGGGTGGCAGTCAGGGCCCACTGCACCTCCTCTGACGTGACAGGTCCTGTGCAGGTATTCTTCTCAATAACATCCATATGCCCTAAACATTCATAAGGATAGGAGTTGTCCAAACTAGACAACCTTTTCAAAGGGGTTGTCTGAGATTTTTCAAAATTGATCTAGTGGCCGTGATTGTTCTAAAACAAAAAAAACCTTTTGCAGCGCTACTGCTGCTCTGGTGTTCTGCTCTGGTCCCACCACCGATGACGTCATGTCCATGGTACACGTGTAGCTGCAGCCAATCACTGGCTACAGTGCTCCCGTGCCGTACATTTAAGCAGAGTGATTGGCTGCAGTGTCACATGATCCATGGACGTGATGTCATCGGCGGTACGGAGGCGGCAATGGATTCAGGTGTGTGTGTAGTTTTCTTTTTCTATCTTAGTCACGATTACTTGACCTTTTTTGAAAAATCTAGGACAACCCCTTTAGATATCATACTTTCTACCAGACTGTGTAAGAGAGAACCTATCTAGGCATAAGTCATTGTCCACACGTAACATTGAAGAAGTTTGGTGGGATGGGGTGGAAGTAGGTTAGGATTGTAATTGAGGCCATACTAGATGTCTTCTAGATTTGTAAGAAGTGTAAGGAGGAAACCAGGGAAAACCATATTAGCAACATGACATATCAGATCTTCTGGCCATAGAACTGATAAAAAAGATGATGCAAATTTAAAGGAGATGGAGAGAAAGAGAGAGAGTAAGATAGAGAAATAGAGAGAAAGAGGGGGATAAAGAGAGAGGAATCACAGAAAAATGAGACTTTCTTTACTCAAAAACCCAACCGCAAGGCCATACTTACAGCTCAATGGCTGGACTAACGACTCAACCAAGTAGGAGGCAACACAAGCCTCTGTGCCACTTGGGAAAGATATAACAGGTGCGGATAACTAATGAGCAGAAGCTCACACATCCCTTCACTAGAGGAAGAAACGAATGAGAAAAAACTGTACTTTAAATAGGTACCAGTTCACACAAGTATGCAAAAAAGCCACAGTATAATACATGGGGAGACTGCACAAATGCAGACAATCAGACAACAGGCTACAACTCACACGCCTTCTATGTATGAGGGGAGTTTTTGCTGGTATTATAATTGCATATAGATGAGGCGATACAAAAGGGTGCCATTGATCCTGATACGTGTGGTGCACCATGCTGGCTTACAATGTATGATGCCTCTACTATTCGATTGGACGGGCTGCCCAGCACTTTTTAAGAGAGAGAAAAAGAGAAAATGAGAGAGAGAAAATGTGAGAGAGATTGAGAGAGAGAAAGAAAGAGAGGGAGAAATAGAGAGAAAGAGGGGAAGAGAGAGAGGGAGAGAAAGAGATAAAGAGAGATATAAAGAAAGAGATTGAGAGAGAGAGAGAGAGAGAGAGGTACTTGGGACTCAGAGGTAGATCACAAAAGGAAACTGTAACTTGTGTGCGTATGTGGGTTTGTATGTGTGGGTCTTTGTGTGCCTTCATGTATAAATGTGTTTTTGAATGTATAATATAATATAATATGTATAATATAATATATGTTTTTGAATGTATATATTTATATGTATCTGCAAGAATCTTTCTATGTGAATGTGTATATGGAAATTTATGTATTTGTAGGTATGTGTGAGTATATGTGTGTATATATCTGTATAAGGGTATATGAAGAAGCCCCTATCTTCCATTATTGCAGTGTGCTCCCATCACTTCCTCTGTATGGTGCTCTAATCTCTAGAAATGGCCTAGCTATGAACTAGTAATGAATGGAGATGCATCATTTGTCTCTGTTTTCTGCTATTGACAGGCGCTGGATAAAAGGAAGATGGGAAATGAATTTGTTGCTTTACACATCAAAGCTTCCTCCACTCACTTGTACGGTCATTTCCAGCACTTTGCTGCTATCGAAGTAAAATTCTAAAAATTGGGGAAAGGTAACTTTAACTAGTACTCTGCTGATTATAAAAAACTGAAACTAATGTTTTTTCAGATTCAATTTTGTACAAGTTTGTAAGTTTTCAAATGTTATTAAATTCAGACCTAAACTAATACAGACAGAGACCAAATGGCCTAAAAGAATATAGACCTAGACAAGCTTGGGCTGGCCCACAGAGGAACAGAGGAAACCCCCGGTGGGGCCCTAAGCATAGCAGACCTGAAGTGTCTTTTGAACTACATATATCAGAGAGAAAGTGGCGAAAAGCAAAAGGCAAAGTATAAGAGCCATTTAGAGTAGCTGTATGATATGCATCAGAATTAACTCCACTGGTGGGCCTTAGGCACCCTAGTCCGGCACTGGACCAAGATCCCCTAACTGATATATACCTTAGACCAGATTCTCTAAATCAGTACAGAACCACACTAGATGGTCTAGAAGAATAAAGACCCAAATTCCCTAAACTGACAAGGAACCCAGACCAGAACCTCTAAACTAATACAGACAAACAGCAGATGATTTAAAAAAATATACACCCAGAAGCCCTAAACTAACACAACCCAGAGCATATCTCCTAAATCAATTCAGATCCATACCAAATGGCCTAAAAGAAGAAAAACCCAGATTTCCTAACACTGTACCCAGACCAGAGCCCCAACCTAGTACAGAGCCATACCAAATGATGTATATTAATATAGACCCAGATCCCATAAATTAATACAGTCCAAGACCAAATGGCCTAATAGAATATAGATCCAGATCTCCAAAACTGACACAGACCAGATCCCCGGAACTTCTACAGACCCTCACTAGATGATCTAAACAAACATAGACCCAGATCTGGTAAGCTAACACAGAACCAAAACTAGAGCCCCTAAATCAATGCAAACCAAGATCGTCTAAACTAATAGTGACAGTGAAACAACAATATACTACAACCTGACACAACTGAACCAGACAATCTATCTCAAGCAACAATGATCTCAAATATAAAGACTAGACAGGAAATTGCTGCCAGATTCAGCGGAGCCTTATAGAGACCACAAGTATGCTATCGAGCTCACTATGCGTGGCCAGATCAGCTGACATGCAAGAATCCTGAGTAGTTACCACACAACCATTTCAAACACAAACAACAGAAGACAGACATAACACAGAGCCTTCCACTGACCTAATAAGCAGGAGAGGCTGAAATGGCAGGAGAGTGTCTGCCATTCGTGACACCCACCCAAGAACCCCAAGACAAGTGTTATCCAACTAAGATTCCCATGAGCACTGGGCTTTCATAACCCCAGTCAGGGGTTCTTCAAGCCAAGGCAAAAACATAACTTGTCACTATTGTAATAGGGAAGGCAAGTTGACTTTAGCCTTACAACACAATTGTAACACTAGACAAAAAATTATATAATGCTTTTCCCATCCCCATACTAAACTTGACAGAGAAATGGCATCAAGGGGAGGGGAAATTCGGAGCGGCAGCAGTGGGGGACCAGAAGGTAAGTATCTTTCTTTTTCTATTTCTCCCTACCATGGTTTTTTTTCAGGTTTTCATGACAACACTGTGAGTTAATGGAATATGAAATTATATTTGGGGTCTGTTAGGCAAGGGGATCACCATCTCTGGGAATACTGTACTGCACATACTCAGGCACAAGAATAAATTCTTTTTACAGTGGATTCTCGTTCAACCGGTCCTCAGCCAACTATATTTGTCATTGTTACGAATGGCAGGAATCTTCCTACCATTTTGTCTTCTTCTACTTCGTAGATCAGACAAGGCAGTTGCTGGGCAACTGGTTGATTGCTCGTTTTCTATGAGGCTTAGCTTCACTTGGTGGCTGGTACAGAGTATACTATTTTGAGAGCTTGTGTCTTGTGAGTATTGTATTATGTTTCCAGCACTCAGTTCTGTTTTGGTAAATTTTTTGTTCCTAGTTAGTTACAGCTCTAATTGTCTTTAGTTCTTGCTTCTGTTCTGCCCTATGTCAGTTTTCAGTGTGTTGTACTCGTGTTCCCTTTGGTGGTTCGGTGCTGTTTTGGTTAGATTCAGCATAGCTGAGGGACACTGGTTGGGATTTTGTTAGGGGTAGAATAAGGCCAAGGATGATGTTAGGGCCAGCAATAGGGACAGGTTAGGAACAGAGCAGGAGAGAGCTGCTTATTGGGGTCAGGCATTATTTGGAATCTTGCTTTTGGATTCAAGTAATTTCTCTTTCCATCTCTATCTGTGCCCTTGTCATTATCTGTCATCTGTTGGTAAGCCCCTACATTTATTTTGATACACAATTGAACTTACTTGTATGTGACTGCTGGTTCATTTCATTTCCATTATAAGTTTTGTCAACCTGGGTCATTACTGTCATAAACCTTGCTAGACAGTTTAGAGGGCTATAATTAAACATAAAACCTAAACTGTGTGGCCACCAACTAAACATCAAGGTTTCCTGGCTATCGGGATCTGAGCTAGCGTTGATGCTTCAATGGTTAGTTGGATCCTTGTTTACTTCTGGGAGACGTGACTGATGTCAGTGGAAATGCATGTGATATTTGAGGCCACTGATAGGGTATGTTCACACGGCGTAATTGCGGCACGTACAGTACTCGCAGCAATACGCTGGGTGTTTTGGGAGTACGCGCTGATCAGCGCGTACTCCCAATGCACGGGGGAGCTGGAAGCCTGCCGGCCCCATTGACATGCACGATCGTATTGTACGTGCGGGGGGGACGAGGCGTAATCCATAGTTCTCTATGAGAGCTATGGATTACCGTAATTGCGGCGCGTATCTTGCCTCGTATTAAGAGCAAATACGCAGTGAAATGCGAGCCGCAATTACGCTGTGTGAACATACCCATAGGCTGCATCGGTTACGTATCTCCCAGCAGTTAACAAAGACCCAACTGATTGCTTTAGCTGCAATGCTGGATTGGCGGTATGTACAAGGGTGAGTACATTTTTTCTTTTATATCATTTGGGGCAAATTGGAAGTTTTTTGGGGAGTTGGACAACCTGTTTAACATAGAGTAGATAGCACAATACAATATTGAAGCTTTCTGTTCAGTATCTTTCTGTAGAAGTCTCAAACAATATTGCTGATCACATCTTGTTATCTCAACATGTCACCATCTGACACCAAACATCTGCAAATCAATGGCAATAATCACCTCAGAATCTAAAGTTTTCCAATTGTGAACCTTAATACAAGGATTGTTAGATTTAATTATGGTCATGTTATATGAGAAAGGATATAAACACAGAAATGAGGATCATCATGTAGGATGCTGTTGTGATATAGTAACCGACTATACAAGCACTTTGCATACGATGATGGACAGCCAAAGGTTGTAAATCATATCAAGTCCAACCGCAGTAAAAGTGCTGAGTCGTCAGTTAAAATTTCATCTAGAAAACAAGCAGACATAGGTTAGAGAATATATCATAGAATCAGAAAGTAAATTACCAATAGAACATAAATGAAATGTTCTGACATAAAAAGCAGAGACATAAGGGATAATCTACTCATAAGATTTATAGGACTACCACAACGGTCAATGAGAAGTAAATTCCTTCAATGTTGAGATAAGCTCTTGAGCGATTTGCAGTCATTAGGTCACATGTACTGCTGTTTTCTTACAACAATGTAAGAAAAAAGATAGTTGAAGTGATTTCCCCGAATTTATTAAATACATTTGACTTATTGGGACTGTGTAGATGACAGAAAACTTAATCTATGGCTGTTATAAGCAGGTGTACATTTGGGCCAAAATTTGTACCATTTTCTTTTCTTTTGAATATATCAATTCAAAATTTGGAGACCATGACACTTCTTAAACACCACACCCTCTTCTCTTGACTTTTTAGGACTGGTGAGTGCCAAAATCAGTTGCAAAAAGAATGGAATAACCTCTTTAATTTAAAAAGTTAAGTTATTAATTAACCCAACACAAAGCCATCACAACTATCTCAATGCAGGATGATCAGTCAGTTATCAGAAGCATCTTCTGTATCGATGCTTGATGAGCCCTGAAGTCTTTAGAATGATGAACCTATAATGAAGAAATGTCCTAGTCACCTCATCATCCTAGTTTCTTTTCCTTCTTGTGGTTGTTCTTCCTAAGCATGTGTGAATTAACCTTAGTACAAAAAATTTGGATTATACAACCAAGCCATCCCTGGTGATGACTTGTCCACTATTTATCTCACAAACTTACCTGGTTTTGTGAACTTTTTAATTCTTGTGAGCCTTTATTGTGAGCCATAGACTTTGATGGCATATCGATATGATATGCCATCAAAGTCTGATAGATGCCAGTCCCAAAGCACTTGGTTGTACTCGAAACTCCTATAGAAGAGAATGAAGAGTTGTGTGCAAGCATGAGCCATACCTGCGAGACTTTGATGGCATATCCCATTATGCCATCAAAGTCTATGGTGGGAACACCCCTCTAACTTAAGAAATGGAAGCTTCAATATGGTTTCTTTGTTCCATTATTCTTAATGGTTGAACACCCATCTCACTCCGGTGTTGTAGATGACCAGTCCCATTTAGTCTACGTACAATTCTTCTTTAGATCAGCTCATGAAACCTAATAAACGTATTTTTCCCATTGGCAACTAATGAATTCCTAATCATGTATAAGTCGTCTCTAAGGCGACTCAAGACTTTTTCATATCAATCTTATGTGAGTTATTGTCTCTTTCTTTCCTTGTACTGAGGTGAAATTCTTGGTGATTCATTCTATATTTGTATTCTTCCATTACACAACATAATTTGTCCGTAGCCTTTGCTGCCTTATGTAATGAGTTAAAATAGCAGAGCGCTGATGAGTTATGGAAACAAAATGTTTCGTATCTGCAAGTGTTTAATTAACCTCTTCAGATATTTTCATGCCGATAAGTGTTTTGGCTTGCAGATGCCCAAAGCAACAACATGCTGCGCATTGCATCAAAGAGAATGGAGGGCTAAAAGGGTCATGAGTGCGTTAAAGCCAACATGAAATGCATTATCGGTAGTGGTATGCCCTACGTGGTCATCAGCAGGGGATGGAAAACTGTGACATCAATAATTGTATAGTACTTCAGGAACTATGGGGTTCATTAATTATGTTCAAGTACAAATCACCTTCTGTAGCTAACAAGCCAAGTTGTTTGTTTTTACAGCAACAGTTCCTGTTGTAAATTCCTATGTTGTTTAGATAGATGAAATAGATAAAGTTAGGCTTCCCATAGCCGAATTTCCAAATGAGGTCCCATTGTGGTGCCGATTTACATGAGAACCTTATGACAAATTAGCCAAGTCCATGATGCCTACTTATGACTAGGGATGAGCGATTATAATCGACAAAGTTGAAATCGGCAGGATTTTTAGGTTGATCGGAAATTTCCGATCACGCGATATTTTAGGTGAGAATCTGCAGATAATCTATTACTATCGAGCCATTTTCGGTGCTTCCTGTCATTTTGGCGGCCAGCAAATTAGCTTAGAGCATAGAGCAGGGTGAGCTGGGTGTGCGACGTCATGACTGTGATGTGTATGGTTGTCATTGGCTGGAAAAATCACATGACCTCGTTTTGCATAGAACAGCGTTTCCTGTTCATCATCAGTGTTTCAGTGTCTCTCACTAGAGCAGGACGTGTGCTAGGTCTCTCTCAATACAGCTCAGCCCAGAGACACAGTTCTTCTCTTTATTCATACAGACAACTATGCTTTTAGCTGTGAACATTAGAACATAGGTAGATTAGAGAATTTCAGTTCTTAGTTAGACAGAGACTTTTAGAGAAGCATCTAGCGCTGTACAGCCGCGGAGGCTGGGAGGAGGGGTCGGGCGAACACAGACAGACAGGCAGGCAGGCAGGCTTTTGAAAGGAGAGTGTACAGCTTAGACAGAGCAGAACTCTGTGAATCGGTAGTCGAGAACACTACTTCCGGAGAAAGAAAATTTTCAGGTTCCTTAATATACAAATGCATAGATTCTTGCTTCGGGGCAGACAAGTTAAGCTTTGCCCCCGGAGCAAGGTCTATGGTACAATCAGGCTGGTGTGGAGGCAAATTATCAGCAACATCTCTATCTAAGACGTCAGATTTACATTCAGAAATATCGTGAGTATTAATTACCGCACACACCAAGGGATCAACAGTTTTCAAATGAGAACCACATGAGTCGCCCCATTTGATCAGCTCAGTGGTTCTCCAGTCAAACACAGGATTATGGCGGCGGAGCCAGGGCAAGCCAAGAATAATATCCGCAGCGAGTTTCTCCAGGACAAAAAACGAAAGTTTTTCCATATGCGAACTCCCAACCTTCAAAGTGATCTCAGCAGTCCGAAATTTGATTCTTCCCCCGATTAGGGAGGTTGAATCTACCCCTGAAACCAAAAAGGGAGTACTCAATGGAACTAGTTCCAACCCCAAGGCCTGGACAACAACCATACTAATAAAACTGGCAGCAGCGCCTGAGTCAATCATAGCTTGACAAACAAAATTCTTAGAATTAGAGACCAAGGATACAGGCAAAAAAAACTAATTTCGAGAGTTAGGAGGTACCTGTATACCCGAGTTACCTTCCTGGAAATTACTCGGGCGTTCGGCGTTTCCTTGAGGTGACCTGGGTCTAGTCGGACAGTCTCTCAGGAAATGGTCGGATTTTCCACAATAAAAGCACAAGGCATTCTTCAGCCGATGTCTCCTCCTGGTGGCAGCAGATGTAAAACCCAACACCATGGGTTCTTCTTCAGGAGTGGATGATGAGGATAGAAGAGCAGAATTTTCAGAGAAGGTAACAGGAGGTTTTACAGAAAAATTTGACTTGAACGGAACAGTCGACCCCCCTTGTTTTTCCCTGCGTCTCTCTCTTAGCCTTCTGTCAATAGTCACAGCTAGAGTCATAAAGTCATTTAATGTCTCAGGGGTTGGGTGGCTGACCATAGCATCCTTTACCGCATCAGATAAACCTTGTCTGAAGAGGGATTTAAGGGGTTGGTCAGACCACCCGATCATGGTACACCATTGGCGGAACTCAGAACAATAGTCTTCGGCCAAGCGGCGGCCCTGCTGAATAGATAGCAGGTGAGTTTCTGCCCATGCCACACGATTGGGATTGTCATAGACATGGCCTAAAGCCTGAAAAAATCTTTCAATCGAACTCCATTCCGGGGCTTCAGGGGGCATAGCTAAAGCCCAATCCTGAGGTGGGCCCTGCAGAAGAGACACCACAACCGCTACCTTTTCGGCTTTAGTGGGAAAAAAATGAAAGCGGAAAAACAGGTGACAGGATTCCCTGAAAGTTCGGAACCTGTCTGGGTTTCCATCAAAGCGATCCGGTAAAAGCATCTTAGATTTGTAATGGACACAGGGGCAGGTATGGACACAGAAGGGGCGGCAAGACTGGGTGCCGGGGTAGTTATGGCATCCAGACGTTGCGAGATTTGGTTAATAAGCCCCGCCATGCCCTGAAACTGAGTTGTCAACTCGTCCAGGCTTCGGTGTGACCGACAAGTCGGTACTCATGTTAAACCGCTGGGGGAGTTGATTAGGGTAAGGGCCTGCTATAATGTCAGGGACCGGTCAGGGACACACACAGACACGGACAAGTGGGCCCTGACTCTGATCCCAGCCCCTGTCCCTGCCTTTTGGGCAACCCGACTCCTTAATAGGCCGGCCCCAACCGGAAGACTGATAGCTGCACTGATATACGTGCGACACAGACAGGACAAACAGACACAGAACAATAAGCGTAGTCGGGCGGTCCAAAGTTGGCAACAGTACGGGCAGTGCAGTACAGAGACGTGAGACAAAAGAGGATAACCGGGGTCCAAGCCAAAGGTCAATACCGGGCGGGCGCAACAGTACAAAATCACTAGGAGAGAGAATGGTCAGTAGCAAAGCAGGGTCAGGTAACAGCAAATACAGAATAAAGGCAAGGCTAGCTACAGGCAGAAGACCTCTATAGCAGGCAAAGATGAAAGTGAAATGAACCTTTAAATAGGGAAACAAAGAAGGCAGAACTGAGGTAATAGGTGGAAAGAAACACCAGACCGGATAGGGACAGAAGGTTGTCAATCAAAAGGAGAAACTCATCAACTAAAAGAGTGCTGGAGGACTCCTGGCCAGGGCGTTGGCCAGGAATCAATGAAGCAAGGAGCGAGGAGAACACAGTTCACACTTAGTGAATACAATTCAAAACATCAAGTAAGAAACCAGGGCCTCCGTCGCAACGGCCGAGGCTGGCGAACAGAGCCCAAAGCTGAGGCATGATCATGACAAAGAGACTGTCAAAAACTCTTCCATACCTTCTTAAATTTTTATCTTTCTGAACATGGAGCGAAATGCAAGGTGGTAAGCGAGGAAAGAGGGGTGTAGGACATGGAGGTAGAGGTACGAGAGAAGGTGCTCCTTCCAGTGCTGGCGACAACACGCAAGCCAGCGGATCGTCGGTTGCAGGATCATCAGGCCTGTCATCGCTGAGTCAGGGCCCTGTGAATCTCAGTAACGAACAGCGTCGCCAATCTGTTCAGTGGTTAATGCAACCTGCACCAGCAGTCTTACCTCCTCATCCTACCAGTCACGGCCACAAATGTTGTCATCATCATCGTCAGCATCCGTCCAACATGAAGTAAAGGCAGCCCAAATGTCAACTCGTGTACCCACCACTGTGGATAATCCATTTTCTGAAGACCTCTTTGATGACAAAATGCGGTTGGGTAAAAAGGGCATTTAAAAGATCAAGAGCCAAAGAGGTGATTTTGTCGTTGAGCCCCAAACGTGATGCCATCCCGGGCGTCGGGAACGCCCTTTCAGTGCCCGTTGCTTGTAGCCCCAGCTCAAAGGTTTTGGGGTGTCAGGGGGAAAACACCTTGTTGATGTGATGAGAGACATTTGGGATACAACGTGGTCTTTTCAGCAGATTTTGCTTGCGAGCATTCATTACTGGAGAGGGGAAAACGATGGGGGTAGGTAGTAGGGGGTCCGCCTAAAAAGGGGAGGGCGGTTGCACAAAATCCGCTGAATTTTCCCAGCCCCCGATCAGGGGAAACACCCCTCCTCGCTTTTCACCGTTTGAAAAGGGCCAGGACCTTTCAAGTGGGCCCCTTTTTCAAAAGCCCCTGATTACCCCGCGTGTCATATGCCCCCTTTGCAGTAAAAAGCTCAGTAGGGGAAGAATTTTAGGGTTTTAAACCCCCACCAACTGTCTAGTCACATGCGGAATGCATGGTTGAAATGGAGGGAAAAACTTGGCCAAAAAAAAGGGCCCACCGATCCCAGGCTTTCAAACCACGTCACACCCCCTGTCTCCGCCCTCCTCCTCCACCCCCACCAAGCATTCCCAGCTGCCCCTGTTCTCAGAGCAAGATCAAGGTCGCCCTCCCCTTCAGCCTCCCCCTTGCCCCGGGCCACCAGCCCACCCGAGACCCTCCTACCCCCTTTTCCCCTTTACCCGTTTGACCTGACCCCTAAGCGCCAGTCTAGCAGCCGCCTTCTGCTAAAAAATTTTGGGGGGGAAAAGAAACACTTTAAAACCCCAAACCCTCCCCAAAACCCAAAAGCCCGAATGTCAGCATTGCCAGGCTTTTGGCCTTGGAAATGTTGCCCGTCTGGGGGACACAGATGGGTTCCCCATCATGGCCCCCCCTGCCCCCCAAAACCGATGGGCAGGCTTTCTTTTCCAGAAAAACGTCCCCGCCTGGGCCCCCACATGTATTAAATTTAAGCGCGTTGGGTTTCATCTGTGCCGGCAAAGCCATCTGACCAATGACCCCATGGATTGTAAGCACAGCCAAGGCCGCTTTTTCTTTGAAGCTCATGGGGAGTGGGTGGATGTCTTGGTGGTAACGGGGTCTCAAACTCGGGCCCCTCTTCAAAAAAGAGGGAGGTGCGGGTTTTTTTCCCCCCAAAGGGCCCCTGGTGGCATCATGCCAAAAGAAACCAGGCCGTGTTTATTTAATCTGTCTTGGAGACCGTAACACACAGGTCAGGAGCTGTGGAGGCTCTTTGAACGAGACCGAGCGTGGGTGGGTGAAAAGAACCTTTTGCAGGGAAGGTGGTGTGGTAACGGTCAAAAACTGCTGCCCCCTTAAGATCGGTAGGTGGAGCCAATCCTTGCTGGCACACGTCATGAACCTGCCCTCCAGAATTTTAAAGGCTCCCGGGGTTTTTGGACCCCTGCGGGGAAAGGGCTTGAGGTTGAGCTACCCTTCCGCCATTCGCACCCTGCTTCGTCCCTTTGGGGTGCGTTGCGCTTCAGCTGGGCCTCCCCGTCAACAGTTCTTGTTGAGGGGAAACACCTGGAATTACACCCTCCACATGCCCCCGGGTTGTGGCAGCACCCAAAATTGCCATAGCATACAAAATGGGCAGGGGCCGAAAAGCAGGGGGTGCGCCCGGGGGGGTTTTGAGCCCCCGAGAGTGGAGGCAGGTAAAAAGAGTCTGCCCCTCCTTCCCTTTTTTTGAAGAAACCCCCAAATGGTCAGTGCGGAAACCCCTTTCAGATGAGCTTGTGGTTTTTAGTTCGGGAACGATTGTTGGACACTCGGGGGGGGGAAAAAACATCGGGTCCCCCCCCGCGGGGAGGAGGAGACGGACACGGGCCTTTCTTCCGTGAACCAAAGGCCTGCAGTTTCACAATTTTAATCGGTTTCATTAGGCAAGGGTTTTGGTTCCGGGGCTAGTGCAAGGCGGCGCCTCACTCTGGGGTGTTCATCTCGGGCAATCGGGCTGTGTTAAAGCTGTGCCGGGGAAGGGAAGGGAGGAGGGGTATTCCTAGACCCCGACGTTCCGACGCCCCCTGCCTTGGAAAGAGGTTGGCGCGAATTTGGGCGGGGGAGGAAATGAGGAAGATCAGTTTGCTAGTGCCCCTCGCCCAGAGCTTGGGAAATAAAGGGCTCCATCTCTAAATGAGTCTTGGTGCTCCATTTCCTCCAACATGTCTCGCATTAAGGCCCATCAAACTGAAAACTTTACTGGGGGGCCCCCCTCCTCGATCCCTGGTACAAAGCAAAACTCCATTTCCTTCCCCCCCCAAAATAGAGATAACATGGGGAAAAGGGGAGACCGTGCTGATTGATCAATGAAGGGACATCTTTTTGCGTTGCTTCACGTTTTTAAAATGTCACGGGGGAAAAACGTCAGAAGTGATAGAGTAGAGTCCCAATAGCGAGCGGCAGCAGCGGCTTGCGGCAAAAAGCCTAAGGGGTAACCTCGGAATCTTTACTTCCACCTCCCCAAAACCATGAAATGCGGGGGCACACGTACGACAACAAAACCCGGGCTTAAGGTCATGGCACGGCTATCTGCGTCTCAACCCGATTTTTTTGGGGATACCCGGCCCAATTGACTTCGGGTACCAAAAGGATGAAAGGGCCCAGAGCTCGCTCCCCCACGCCATAGAGGTGTTGTCCTGCCTAGCGCCGCGTTTTCTGGCCCCTTCGCACAGCGGGAGAGTCATTACAGAAAAAAGCTTTTGGGTTTCCACAAAAAATGTTGTTGTTTGACTTTCTCAAGATAACAGGCAATGGTTCTTGTGTGATGTGGCCCCCAATTCCCCCGAGGTCCCCGTCTACTTCACTTTCCCTTCCCAAAAAAAAAGGTCCTTGAAAAAAAATTTTTTTTTAATGATCATTTTTTACTGCAATTTTTATTCTCAGTTCCCAAAAGGTCATTTTGCGGTTTTGCGGTGAGGAGACTAAAAAGCACCAATTGTACAAGGTTTCATGAAAAAATATTTCCATTTATCACTTCATCTTTCAAATATTTGCACGTCAATGGTTTTGGGGGGCTTGGTGCTGGATACAGCTATAATCCTGGGCCTTTGGAACAGAAATGTGGGGTTTTAAGTGGATTTCTCCCTCACAATTTTTTAAAATGGCTGAGAAGTCTTTTATAATTTTTTGGGTCTGCTGCTGTGATATACACTATAAAAGGTCCTATTTTTAAAAATGTTTTTTTTAAAGGGCATTTGTTCTGCACAATTGTCAAGATGGCCAAAGGGTCTGTTTTGAAATTTTTGGGGGCATGTTGCTGTGACATACTATAACAGGTCCCATTGTTAAAAATTTTGGTTTCTAACAAATTTGTTCTTACAAATTTTCAAGAGTGGGGAAGGGGTGTTCTGAATTTTTCGGGCAGTTGCTGTGACTTTTAGCTATTTCTACGGTCCCATTGTAAAAAAATGTGGGTTTTTTAAAAGACATTTTAGGGGCATGGTTCAGTCAAAACAGGGTAGGTAGGACCTGTTAATGGGGCCTATTGCAAATGACTTGTTTTTTGCAAGATCTTTAACATAGTAGCAATCCCTGTAGTGAGACAAACCCTTTAAACAACTAAAAAAATAGAAAAAAGACTGGTGGGATTCCATCCATTTTAAAAATGGTTTCTAGAATTTAAACTACTAAAAAAATTGCATGTACAAAATAGCAAAACAAATTTCCTCTGAATTGTCAAGGGAGGGACGGAAGATTAACCGATGTAGGTTTTTCGAGGAATGAATAGGGGAGGACGAGAACAAAAACAGAGGCCATTTCCTCCAGCCGTTGATAAAACGGGAAAAAAAAATGCCAAGAAAAAGGGCACCGGGGGGGAACAGGAGGTCAACCACCAGCACTTCCAAAGGGAACTCAATTGTTCCCCACCATACGGAGGGAAAACGCTACCCAGGTCTTGATGTTATGAGGAGGCTGGAGGTTTTACCTCACACTTCCGCTTCGCACTCTGTTTAGCACACTGTTTTTATTGCTGCTCAAAAAAGGGTTTTTTTTGTGTTAATAGATGACGGACCCCAGCCTGGGCCTCACCCCCCCACTGAACTCCGCCCTGGCAGGAACTGGTGTTAATTTGAGACAACGCTAGCCAGGGCTCTCCCGCCCAACTGTAAGTTGGCCCTGGGTGCTGAACCCCCCGGTTTTTTTTTTCAGATGATGACGGCGCACTGGGTCTCACCCTTAGGGGCAATCAGGAGGCTTAAAATTTTTTAAAAAAAAAGATTTTTAAAAAAGGGGATTTCTGGAGGTTCATAGTGTCAAAAAGAGCTCGGGGTCGCCGAATTGCAAATTTTTAGGCTTAAAATTTTTGGGGCTGGATCACTATGGGGGACACATTTGATCTCCCGGGGGGTCTGTCCCCCAATCATGAAGAAAGGATTTGGAGAAAAAAAGAAAAATGAATTTAAATTTGGGTGAATCACTCTCAGAAGCCAGGGGCAAATGTCTTCTCAACTAAGAAGTGTTTTGGGGATTAGGGCTTTTTTTTTATTTATGGGTGTGCAAACGAATAAACATCTACACGTGTAAAAAATTTCCCTTTTAAACTGCAGGGAGGGGGGTTGTTGTATCTATACACTTAAAAAAAAGCAAATGATAATAATATAAAACTATAAATAAAACTTCCCCCAAATAAATTCTGTAAAAAAAAATGGGTCAAAGGTTTGGGGTCATGCTGTGGTACAGGACAGGTATAGTCAATGTCCAGTTTTAACTAAAATGGTGGTTTCAAAGACCCTTTTTCCCGGACTTTTTAATTGTGGGTAAAAGGTTTAAAGGGGCCTCGGTACAGAAAGGTATTTATCAATGTCCGTTCAACTAAAAAGTAGTTTAAAGCTCCCTTTTTTCCCTCACTTTTTAAACTGGGGTCAGACGGTTTAGGGTCATCTGCGGTCCCGGAAAGGGATGTCAATGTCCAGTGAAAAAAAATGGGGTTGAAAACTCCTTTTTTTGGCACTTTTTAACTGGGGTCATCAGGTTTTGGGGGTCGCTGCTTTCAGGACGGGTTAGTAATTTTTCCAGTTCAAAAAAAATGTTTCAAATTTATTTTGCCTTCTCCTTTTTAATTTGTGGGTCATAGGTTTTAAGGGTCAGGCTGTGGTACAGGCGGGATGAAATAGTCTCAAAACTTTTTTTCTGTGGGGCTCTTGTTTCCTAATTTTGTTTTCCTAAGATGTAGAATACCAGTTTTCTGTTGGGGGGTTAATTCCAGCTTCTCCAGCCCTTTTTCGGGGTAAGAAGAAGGTGTTGTTCCCCTCCCCCAAAACTTTAGTGGGCATCGGCGTAAACTATTATCGCTATCGGAAAATCGTCTTGATAAATTGAGGATATCGTATCGAATCGATAACGTAGTTGACACAATCGCTCATACCTTATGACCCCCATCCCCCCTGTCACCCGTAGAAAGAAGGGCCCTCATTCCCTTTTTTTATTTTCCCGACCCCCGTTTGCTAAACATGCTCTAAGGTGTAGAATACCCCTAGCAAAGGGAAAAGGGGAAGGTCAGACCCCGGATTTTCCCCCCCTTTCAATAGATGAAAAACTGAGACAGAAATTGGTCCCCAAAACCCTTCGATTCAGGGCGGTAGTTCCAATTTGGGTCCACAGCAACTTATGGGGTTTTGTTTAATATTTGTGTTCTTAGAAACTTATCAGAGCCATTCATTTGTTCCTTTAAAGAGAAAATTACATATTTGCCCCCCTTTCTGAGGGCAGCACAAGCTAGGTCAGACCCCGCTGTTCCCAGCGTGTGTCCTTATTTTTGTAAGATGCTGTAGTTTTTCAAGTTTAGTGTCAAACTGCAGTTTTCAGCCAGAAAAATTGAAAAGAGTATTTTTTTTATACCCCCCACCCCAATATTACTTTGAATAGGTGAAAATGTGAATAAATGTCAGTGGGCGGGGGTAGCATTTGGGGGCGGGCTAAACCCA
>JAODAL010050391.1:0-27444 GCA_025379985.1 Phyllomedusa bahiana
TAATTTCTCCTTGTTTCTGTTGCATTCTAGGAGTTCTGAATCCTCCATTATTAGAAACAGGAGAAGGTCAGTGTCCAGTGGACGATGTCCCCCACAGCAGACCTGTGTGACCTCTCACCCTCCAGCAGGCTTCCCTATGGACAGCGATGTAGTAAATGCATAAGGGATGGAGACTTGCAATGTACTAAACAATCCTCATGTCTGTCACATTCTAGGAACTGTGGAACCCAATGGTGACACAAGCCAAAATCCCAACCAAGGAAATCCAGAAAACACGTCTGTGATAGACGTCCATCCGCAGCAGATCAGTGAGTGTGATCTCTCAATTTCTTGTAGAACTTTCTATAGTTTCCTCCTCCTCCGCCTCCATCCGGACCTCCTCTTCCTCCTTCATTCGGAACTCCTTCTCCTCCATCCGGACCGCCTCTTCATTCGGAACTCCTCCAACTTCATTCGGACCTCCTCCTACTTCATTATGACCTCCTCCTCCATCCGGACCTCCTCCTCCTCCATCCGGACCTCCTCCTCCTCCATCCAGACCTGCTCCTCCTCCTCCATCCAGACCTGCTCCTCCTCCTCCATCCAGACCTGCTCCTCCTCCTCCATCCAGACCTGCTCCTCCTCCTCCTCCATCCGGACCTGCTCCTCCTCCTCCATCCGGACCTGCTCCTCCTCCTCCTCCTCCATCCGGACCTGCTCCTCCTCCTCCTCCATCCGGACCTCCTCCTCCTCCTCCATCCGGACCACCTCCTCCTCCTCCTCCATCCGGACCACCTCCTCCTCCTCCTCCTCCTCCATCATCTCCTCCTCCTCCTCCTCCTCCTCCTCCTCCTCCTCCATCATCTCCTCCTCCTCCTCCTCCTCCATCATCTCCTCCTCCTCCTCCATCATCTCCTCCTCCTCCTCCTCCATCATCATCTCCTCCTCCTCCTCCACCTCCTCCTCCTCCTCCTCCATCCGGACCTCCTCCTCCTCCTCCTCCATCCGGACCTCCTCCTCCTCCTCCATCCGGACCTCCTCCCCGGACCTCCTCCTCCTCCATCCGGACCTCCTCCTCATCCCGGACCTCCTCCTCCATCCGGACCTCTTCCTCTCCACCATACCTCTTCCTCTCCACCATACCTCTTCCTCTCCACCATACCTCTTCCTCCTCACTACCATCTGGACCTTCTCCACCATGCAGACCTCCTCCAACTGGACCTTCTCCACCATGCAGACCTACTCCTCCTCCTTCTCCATCCAGACCACCTCCGTGTGGACCTACTCCTCCTCCTCCAGCTGAACCACGTCCTTCTCCTCCTCCCTTCGGACCTCCTCTTCTTCCTCCTCCATCCGGACCTCCTTCTCTTCCATTTGGACCTACTCCTCCTTTATGTGGATCTACTCCTTCTCCTCCTCCATCCGGACCACCTCCATGCAGACATACTCTTCCTCCTTCTCCTCTTCTATCCAGACCGTCTCAATTCAGACCTACTTTTCCTTCTCCATCCAGATCACTTCCTTCTCCTTCTCACCCATTCGGATCTACTGCTTCTCCATCTGGACCTCCTCCTCTTCCTTCTCCATTAGGACCACTTCCTTCTCCTCCTCCATCCAGACTGCCTCCTTGCGGACCTACTCCTCCTCTTTCTCCATATAGACCATTTCCTTCTCCTCTACCTAGACCTCCTCCTCCTCTCTTCGGACTGCCTCAATGCCGACCTACTCCTCCTTCTTCTCCATCTGAACCACTTCCTCCTCCTCCTCCATCCGGACCTCCTCCTCCTCCATCCGGACCTCCTCCATCCGGACCGTCTCCATGCCGACCTACTCCTCCATCCGGACCGCTTCCTTCTCCTCCATCTGGACCTCCTCCATCCGGACCATCTCCATGCCGACCTACTCCTCCTCCTCCTCCATCCGGACCGCTTCCTTCTCCTCCATCTGGATCTCCTCCATACGGACCGTCTCCATACCGACCTACTCCTCCTCCTCCATCCGGACCTCCTCCTCCTAATCCATCCGGACCTCCTCCATCCGGACGACCTCCTCCTCCATCCGGACCTCCTCCTCCATCCGGACCTCCTCCACCATCCGGACCTCCTCCACCATCCGGACCTCCTCCTTCTCCATCCGGACGTCCTCCTCCTGCTCCAACCGGACGACCTCCTCCTTCTCCATCCGGACGACCTCCTCCTTCTCCATCCGGACGACCTCCTCCTTCTCCATCCGGACGACCTCCTCCTCCTCCATCCGGACGACCTCCTCCTCCTCCATCCGGACCTGCTCCTCCTCCTCCATCCGGACCGCTTCCTCCTCCTCCTCCATCCGGACCGCTTCCTCCTCCTCCCTCCGGACGACCTCCTCCTCCTCCATCCGGACGACCTCCTCCTCCTCCATCCGGACGACTCCTCCTCCTTCATCCGGACCACCTCCTCCTCCACCATCCGGACCTCCTCCTCCTCCTCCATCCGGACGACCTCCTCCTCCTCCATCCGGACCTCCTCCTCCTCCTCCATCAGGACGACCTCCTCCTTCTCCATCCGGACGACCTCCTCCTCCTCCATCCGGACCCACCTCCTCCTCCTCATCGGACCTCCTCATCCTCCTCCATCTGGACCTTCTCCACCATGCAGACCTACTCCTCCTCCTCCTCCATCCGGACCGCCTCCGTGTGGACCTACTCCTCCTCCTCCTCCATCCGGACAGCCTCCGTGTGGACCTACTCCTCCTCCTCCTCCATCCAGACCGCCTCCGTGTGGACCTCCTCCTCCTCCTCCAGCTGAACCACTTCCTTCTCCTCCTCCATCCGGACCTCCTCTTCTTCCTCCTCCATCCGGACCCCCTTCTCTTCCATCTGGACCTACTCCTCCTTTATGTGGATCTACTCCTTCTCCTCCTCTATTCGGACCACCTCCATGCAGACATACTCTTCCTCCTTCTCCTCTTCTATCCAGACCGTCTCAATTCAGACCTACTTTTCCTTCTTCTCCATCCAGATCACTTCCTTCTCTTTCTCACCCATTCGGATCTACTGCTTCTCCATCTGGACCTTCTCCTCCTCTTTCTCCATATAGACCACTTCCTTCTCCTCCTTCTCCTCTACCTAGACCACCTCCTCCTCCATTCAGACTGCCTCAATGCCGACCTACTCCTCCTCCTTCTCCATCTGGACCACTTCCTCCTCCTCCATCCGGACCTACTGCTCCTCCATCTGGACCTACTGCTCCTCCATCCGGACCTCCTCCATCCGGACCGTCTCCATGCCGACCTCCTCCTCCTCTTCCATCCAGACCGCTTCCTTCTCCTCCATCTGGACCTCCTCCATCTGGACCGACACCAAGCCGACCTACTCCTCCTCCTCCATCCAGACCGCTTCCTTCTCCTCCATCTGGACCTCCTCCATCTGGACCGTCTCCATGCCGACCTACTCCTCCTCCTCCATCTGGACCGCTTCCTTCTCCTCCATCTGGACCTCCTTTTACTCCATCTAGACCTCCTCCTACTCCATCCAGACTGCCTCCATGCGGACCTACTCCTCCTCTTTCTCCATACGGACCACTTCCTTCTCCTCCTTCTTCTTTACCTTGACCTCCTCCTACTCCATCCAGACTGCCTCCATGCCGACCTACTCCTCCTCCTTCTCCATCTGGACCACTTCCTTCTCCTCCTCCATCCGGAGCTACTGCTCCTCCATCTGGACCTCCTCCATCCGGACCGTCTCCATGCTGACCTACTCCTCCTCCTCCTTCATCCGGAGCTACTGCTCCTCCATCGGGACCTAGTCCTCCTCCTTCTCTATCCGAACCACTTTCTTCTCCTCCTCCTCCATGCGGCCTACTACTCCTCCTTCTGTATCTGGACCGTTTCCTTCTCCTGCTCCTCCATCTGGGCCTACTCCTCCTACTTTTCCATCCGGATCTCTTCCTCTTTCTCTATCTTCACCTCCTCCTTCTCCATCCCACCACCTCCTCCTGCCTGACCTCCATCCCCTCCAGCCCGACTTCCTCCACCTTCTTCAGCCAGGCATCCTTGTGGGCAGCGCTGAAGTAATTTCTCCTTGTTTCTGTTGCATTGTAGGAATTCTGGATCCTCAACGAAAAGAAAGCTGGCACCGTCCACTATTAGAAGAAGGAGAAGGTAAGAGTCTGGTGGACGATGTACCCCACAGCAGACCCCTGACCTGTGTGACCTCTCACCCTCCAGCAGCTTCCCTGTGGGCAGCGATGTAGTAAATGCATAAGGGATGGAAACTTGCAATGTACTAAAAAATCCTCACGTCTGTCACATTCTAGGACCTGCGGAACCCAATGCTGACGGAAGCCAAAATCCCAACCAAGGAAATCCAGAAAACACGTCTGTGATAGACGTCCATCCGCAGAAGATCAGTGAGTGCGACCGCTCATCTTCCTGTACAGCTTTCTATAGATTCTGCTAACACCTATGCTGCTTATTTTACTCATGGCCAGAACCTGCTCATCAGCTGAGGGTCAGTTACAGTGTGTCTGGTGTACACTGGCCTGGTCCTGCCCATCAGCTGAGGGTCTGTTTGAGTGGGGCCGGTGTACACGGGCCTGGTCCTGCTCCTCAGCTGAGGGTCTGTTACAGTGTGTCTGGTGTACACGGGCCTGGTCCTGCTCCTCAGCTGAGGGCCTGTTGCAGTGTGTCTGGTGTACACTGTCCGGGTCCTGCTCATCAGCTGAGGGTCTGTTACAGTGTGGCCGGTGTACACGGGCCTGGTCCTGCTCCTCAGCTGAGGGCCTGTTGCAGTGTGTCTGGTGTACACTGTCCGGGTCCTGCTCCTCAGCTGAGGGTCTGTTACAGTGTGTCTGGTGTACACTGCCCTGGTCCTGCTCCTCAGCTGAGGGTCTGTTACAGTGTGTCTGGTGTACAATATTCCGGGTCCTGCTCCTCAGCTGAGGGTCTATTAGTGTGTCTGCTGTATACTGACCTGGTCCTGCTCCTCAGCTGCGGGTCTGTTACAGTGTGTCTGCTGTATACTGGCCTGGTCCTGCCCATCAGCTGAGGGTCTGTTACAGTGTGTCTGGTGTACACTGGCCTGATCCTGCTCCTCAGCTGAGGGTCTGTTACAGTGTGTCTGGTGTGTACTGGCAGGGTCCTGCTCTTCTGCTGTGGGTCTGTTACAGTGTGTCTGATGTACACTGGTCTGATCCTGATCATCAGCTGAGGATCTGTTAAAGTGTGTCTGGTGTACACTGCCCTGGTCCTGCTCCTCAGCTGAGGATCTGTTACAGTGTGTCTGGTGTACACTGGCCTTGTCCTGCTAATCAGCTGAGGGTATGTGACAAATAGGCAGGTGTACACTGACCAGGTCCTATTCCTCAGCTGTAGGTCTGTTACAGTGTGTCTGGTGTACACTGGCCTGGTCCTGCTCCTCAGCTGAGGGTTTGTGACTTTGTGTCTGGTGTACACTGACCTGGTCCTGCTGCTCAGCTGTAGGTTTGTTACAGTGTGTCTGGTGTACACTGGCCTTGTCCTGCTTCTCAGCTGAGGGTCTGTTACAGTGTGTCTGGTGTACACTGGCCTTGTCCTACTCTTCAGCTGAGGGTTTGTGACAATGTTTCTGGTGTACACTGACCTGGTCCTGTTCCTCAGCTGTAGGTCTGTTACAGTGTGTCTGGTGTACACTGGCCTGGTCCTGCTCCTCAGCTGAGGGTTTGTGACAATGTGTCTGGTGTACACTGACCTGGTCCTGCTGCTCAGCTGTAGGTTTGTTACAGTGTGTCTGGTGTACATAGTTCTGTGGTTCTGTAGGGAGCTGGGGTTATAGTGAAGCACGAGGCCCCAGAGCATCGCTCCTACAGTGTCCTCTCCATGTCTGTTGTTAATATTGATGTTGAAGCTGTAGAGAATATATAAAGAAGCACACTCAAGTGGAGAGAATAACACAAAGGGTGGTGGGTACAGAACTGCTCACCTGTTGGTGTTGTACAGGATGGTACAACACATGAAAGCACGTATGTGATCATTATGATTGCTCGGTGTCCAAGTTTTATTGGTAAAATATTAATAAAAACGACGCGTTTCGCGGACCAAACGAGCGCGCTTCCTCAGGTACAAAGTATATCACACGCGCGGCGCTTTAGAAAGACCGCGGATTGAATCAGAGGCTCATTGCTGTGAACGCGATACAATTGTTGCGACTGTTGCATTTTACAACTTAAAATGTAAAACATTACACAACTGAAAATATTAAAATAGATTAAAAAGACTTTAAGGCAAGACGCATTATAATGAATAAACCCGAGACTCGTTATTTTACTAGCGTAGAAACTAGGTTGCGTAATCATACAGGTGCATTTACATAGATCTGCTCTATGGGCTGTATGTTAAATGCGTAATCTTATTAGGGTCAGTAGCGTAAAAGCTTGTCTGAATAGACGTAGTATAAAAAGAGGTGTAAACTACCAAATCTTTTAAGATATAATATGAAGTAAAAAAACATAACAAATGATTAATTCCTGAAGCTCATTCAGGCCATTAGGAGTGATGGTGGCCATTTTAAAGATCCAAAAGATTTCTCTTTGACTGAGAACTTGTAATCTGTACATTTATGGATATCTGCTCTATGGGCTGTATGTTAAATGTAACTATTTCATTATGATGAGCATTGAAAAAATGTTTAGGTAAATTGTGTATTAACTTATGTTTTATGTTATACCAATGATTGTTTAACCGTTTCGACAGTTTGGTGCTAGTTTTACCAATGTATTGTAGTCCGCAGCTACAAGTGATTAAATATATGACAAATGAGCTGTTGCAACTTAAAGGGGTTTTAACAGTAAATATTTCCTTAGTGGATGAAGAGCAGAATTTGTCACTTTGAACAATGACATTACAACATTTACAAGTGGAGTAATTACAAGCAAAGACACCTATTGTAGTCAAATATTGTAGCCAAATTGGGATTAAATCATCGATGTAGCGTTTGTAATAGATGATATTAGAAAAAAAAGGATTAGAGTCTGTCATAAGATAAGATTTTAAAATGCCCCATAAATAAGTTGGCATATGATGGAGCCACCTGGGTCCCCATAGCTGTCCCCACCCTCTGATGGTAATGGGTGGAGCCAAACTGGAAAAAATTATTGTAAAGGATGAGTTCTAAACTCCCAATAAGGAATTCTTTAAAAGGTCCAGAAAATCAGTTTCTTTATCAAGATAGAACGTAGTAGCTTCAACACCTAGACCATACTTTATATTTGAATAAAGAGAAAATACGTCTAGGGTTAAGAATGAAAATTTATTCTCCCATTTGAATCCTAATAAATCTCTAAGCACACGATCTGAGTCCTTTAGGAAACTAGGGAGATTATTAACAATTGGGTGGAGATAAAGGTCTAAAAAGTGAGACAAATTAGATAAAATAGAAATGATTGAGGGGGATTAGTTTCACACTCCATGTCTGTTATATCCTAGGAGCTGCAGATAATGGAGAATATAAGAGAGAGCCTGAAGCCCACAGACCAGGAGGTAAGTGCATGATCAGCTGAGGGTCTGTTACAGTGTGTCTGGTGTACACTGGCTGGGTCCTGCTCTTCTTCTGAGGGTCTGTTACAGTGTGTCCTGTGTACACTGGCCGGGTCCTGCTCTTCTGCTGCGGGTCTGTTACAGTGTCTGGTGTACACTGGCCTGCTCCTGCACCTCAGCTGAGGGTCTGTTACAGTGTGTCTGGTGTACACTTGCCTGATCCTGATCATCAGCTGAGGGTCTGTTACAGTTTGTCCTGTGTACACTGGCCTGATCCTGATCATCAGCTGAGGGTCTGTTACAGTGTGTCCTGTGTACACTGGCCTGATCCTGATCATCAGCTGAGGGTCTGTTACAGTGTGTCCTGTGTATACTGCCCTGGTCCTGCTCTTCAGCTGAGGGTCTGTTACAGTGTGTCCTGTGTACACTGGCCGGGTCCTGCTCTTCTGCTGCGGGTCTGTTACAGTGTGTCTGGTGTACACTGGCCTGCTCCTGCACCTCAGCTGAGGGTCTGTTACAGTGTGTCTGGTGTACACTGGCCGGGTCCTGCTCTTCTGCTGCGGGTCTGTTACAGTGTGTCCGGTGTACACTGGCCTGGTCCTGCTCATCAGCTGAGGGTCTGTTACAGTGTGTCCAGTGTACACTGGCCTGGTCCTGCTCTTCTGCTGCGGGTCTGTTACAGTGTGTCTGGTGTACACTTGCCTGCTCCTGCACCTCAGCTGAGGTTCTGTTACAGTGTGTCTGGTGTACACTGGCCTGCTCCTACACCTCAGCTGAGGGTCTGTTACAGTGTGTCTGGTGTACACTGGCCGGGTCCTGCTCCTCAGCTGAGGGTCTGTTACAGTGTGTCCTGTGTACACTGGCCTGATCCTAATCATCAGCTGAGGGTCTATTACAGTGTGTCTGGTGTACACTGTTCTGGTCCTGTTCCTCAGTTGAGGGTCTGTTACAGTGTATCTGGTGTACACTGTTCTGGTCCTGCTCCTCAGCTGAGGGTCTGTTACAGTGTGTCTGGTGTACACTGCCCTGGTCCTGCTCTTCAGCTGAGGGTATGTTACAGTGTGTCCTGTGTACACTGGCCTGGTCCTGCTCCTCAGCTGAGGGTCTGTTACAGTGTGTCTGGTGTACACTGCCCTGGTCCTACTCCTCAGCTGAGGACTGTTACAGTGTGTCTGCTGTACACTGGCCTTGTCCTGCTCTTCAGCTGAGGCTTTGTGACAATGTGTCTGGTGTACACTGCCCTGTGACCTGTGGTTCTGTAGGGAGCTGGGGTTATAGTGAAGCACGAGGCCCCAGAGCATCGCTCCTACAGTGTCCTCTCCATGTCTGTTAATAATATTGATGTTGAAGCTGTAGAAAATATATAAAGAAGCACACTCAAGTGGAGAGAATAACACAAAGGGTGAGTGGGTACAGAACTGCTCACCTGTTGGTGTTGTACAGGATGGTACAACACATGAAAGCACGTATGTGATCATTATGATCGCTCGGGTTCCCTGCAGGTAGCAGCCAGGCAAAACTCCTCGGACGCAGTGGATCACTCAACTCGCGGGATCCACCGGCCGTAATGCTATAGAGAGATACTTTGAAGAGATGTAGCGCTTGGGGAGGATGAAGAAAAAACTTTTGACACCTTGGTATTTTAAACCACTTGGGTGGTGTCAAAGTTTTTTTGTTGAATTATTAATAAAAACGACTCGTTTCACGGACCAAACGAGCGCGCTTCCTCAGGTACAAAGTATATCACACGCGCGGCGCTTTAGAAAGACCGCGGATTGAATCAGAGACTCATTGCTGTGAACGCGATACAATTGTTGCGACTGTTGCATTTTACAACTTAAAATGTAAAACATTACACAACTGGAAATATTAAAACTAGATTAAAAAGACTTTAAGGTAAGACTCATTATAATGAATAAACCCGAGACTCGTTATTTTACTAGCGTAGAAACTAGGTTGCGTAATCTTACAGGTGCATTTACATAGATCTGCTCTATGGGCTGTATGTTAAATGTAACTATTTCATTGTGATGAGCATTGAAAAAATGTTTAGGTAAACTGTGTATTAACTTATGTTTTATGTTATACCGATGATTGTTTAAACGTTTCGACAGTTTGGTGCTAGTTTTACCAATGTATTGTAGTCCGCAGCTACAAGTGATTAAATATATGACAAATGAGCTGTTGCAACTTAAAGGGGTTTTGCCAAGACGGCTGTTCCCTACCTCACACGCTGCCGTTGGTCCCTTGGGTCTTGAGATCGGGGCGTTCTCTGCTTGGGTAGTTTTAAAAAAACCCGCCCTCCAGAGGGCACTTCGTGACGTCATCGCGCTGCGAGTCGTGTGCGCGCTCCTGCCGGCATCTGAGAGCTACATATCTAAAACCAGGGAGGCAAGGAGCGGGACAAAGACCCAGAATATAGAGAAACGTAAAAGACCAGGAGTAAGGGAACGGAGCAAGAAACCAGAACATAGAAAAGCGTAGACATGGAGTAAGGGAGCGTGGCTAAGAATCTGAAGAACAGCCAGCACATCCCCCAAGCACAGTCCATGAAGTTTCTGTGTGAGCAGGAAGGAGGGGGGGAAGTGAGGAGCAGACAGACTGTCCTGGCCGGGGAGAGGAGCTACTGCGCATGTCAGGATGTGCTCGTTCCCGAGGGGGCTTCAGAGGAAGAGTAATGAACCACGCAAGCGCGGCCAGACAGGCAGGAGGCTTAGAACAGGTTGGCTCCAATGACAACCAGCTGTACACAGTGATAAGGTAACGAAGGCTGCAGCTGTGGCACCTTACACTTTTTTTTAATGACATGCAATTAGGAAAGTGCCAAACTTATGATTTCTAAGCATCCCACGTCGACTTCACATGGTGGCAAAACCCCTTTAAATGTGTTTTAACAGTAAATATTTCCTTGACCTATTGTAGTCAAATCTAAATGACTTAAATTTTTATCTGTCAATTGTCTTAAACGGGAAGGGGCAATAATGTTTTTAATTGTCCTGGCTCTCCTATATATAATCCGAGGTTTTTCTGCAACGATAGGTTTGAGAACCGGGTCTAGTAATAATATTTCCCAGTGTTTCTTTAGTAAAGTGTAAATTTGTTCATGATGAGTATTAAACGTAGTGACAAAAGTACAGTTAAAATCACTTTTTATAGCATTAGATTTTTCAGAGGGTTTAAACAAATAGTCTTGTTGGGTACAAGAATTTGCTTTCAATTTTGCAGAATTGATTAGATCAGGTGGAAAACCTTTTTCCAGGAATTTTTTAGAAAGATAATTGGACTGTATTAAAAAATTCTCATCATCTGTGCGTCCGTATTGACCGTAAGGGATGCTCCCGACCCCTTTTTTGTGATGGTTACTACTAAATTGTAGATACCCATTAGAGTCGCAAGATTTAAATGCGTTTTTTGATTTGATGACAGAGTTTTCTATATAAAGAAATAAGTCTAAAGAGACTATTTCTTTAGTATTGTAAGTCACAGTAAATTGAATATCACATGAATTTTGATTGAGAAACATGAAAAAGGATTCAGCCATTTCAAAGGGACCTCGGCAAATTAGGATTAAATCTATGTAGCGTTTGTTGTAGATGATATTAGAAAAAAAAGGATTAGAGTCTGTCATGATATAAGATGATTCAAAATGCCCCATAAATAAGTTGGCATATGATGGAGCAACCCGAGTCCCCATAGCTGTCCCCACCCTCTGATGGTAATGGGTGGAGCCAAATTGGAAAAAATTATTATTAAGGATAAGTTTTAAACTCCAAATAAGGAATTCTTTAAAAGGTCCAGAAAATCAGTTTCTTTATCAAGATAGAATGTAGTAGCTTCAACACCTAGACCATGCTTTATATTTGAATAATGAGATGTTACGTCTAGGGTTAAGAATGCAAATTAATTCTCCCATTTGAATCCTAATATATCTCTAAGCACACTATCTGAACCCTTTAGGACACTAGGGAGATTATTAACAATCGGGTGGAGATAAAGGTCTAAAAAGTGGGACAAGTTAGATAGAATAGAATTGACCCCTGAAATTATTGGTCTTCTAGGGGGATTGGTTTCACACTCCATGTCTGTTATATTCTAGGAGCTGCAGATAATGGAGAAGATAAGAGAGAACCTGACGTCCTCAGACCAGGAGGTAAGTTTATGATCAGCTGAGGGTCTGTTACTGTGTGTCTGGTGTACACTGGCTGGGTCCTGCTCATCAGCTGCGGGTCTTTTACAGTGTGTCTGGTGTACAGTGCCCTGGTCCTGCTTCTCAGCTGCAGATCTGTTACAATGTGTCCTGTGTACACTGTCCTGGTCCTGCTTCTCAGCTGCAGATCTGTTACAGTGTATCCTGTGTACACTGCCCTGGTCCTAATCCTCAGCTGCAGATCTGTTACAGAGTGTCCTGTGTACACTGTTCTGGTCCTGCTTCTAAGCTACAGATTTGTTACAGTGTGTCCTGTGTACACTGCCCTGGTCCAGATCTTCAGCTGCAGATCTGTTACAATGTGTCCTGTGTACACTGTCCTGGTCCTGCTTCTCAGCTGCAGATCTGTTACAGTGTATCCTGTGTACACTGCCCTGGTCCTAATCCTCAGCTGCAGATCTGTTACAGAGTGTCCTGTGTACACTGTTCTGGTCCTGCTTCTAAGCTACAGATTTGTTACAGTGTGTACTGTGTACACTGCCCTGGTCCAGATCTTCAGCTGCAGATCTGTTACAATGTGTCCTGTGTACACTGTCCTGGTCCTGTTTCTCAACTGCAGATCTGTTACAATGTATCCTGTGTACACTGTCCTGGTCCTGCTTCTCAGCTGCAGATCTGTTACAGTGTGTTCTGTGTACACTGTCCTGGTTCTGCTCCTCGGCTGTGGGTCTGTTACAGTGAGTGTGTCTTGTGTACACGGGCTTGGACCTGCTCCTCAGCTGAGGGTCTGTTACAGTGTGTCTGGTGTACACTGCCCTGGTTCTGCTCCTCGGCTGTGGGTCTGTTACAGGGTGTGCTGTGTACACTGGCCTGGTTCTGCTCATCAGCTGAGGGTCTGTTACAGTGTATCCTGTGTACACTGACCTGGTCCTGCTCCTCAGCTGTAGGTCTCTTACAGTGTGTCTAGGGTACACTTGCCTGGTCATGCTACTCAGCTGAGGGTCTGTTACAGTGTGTCTGGTGTACACTGGTCTGGTCCTGCTCCTCAGCAGAGGGTCTGTTACAGTGTGACTGGTGTACACAGGAATGGTCCTGCCCACAGCAGAGGGTCTGTTACAGTGTGTCTGGTGTACACTGGCCTGGTCCTGCTCCTCAGCTGAGGGTCTGTTACAGTGTGTCTGGTGTACACTGGCCTGGTCCTGCTCCTCAGCTGAGGGTCTGTTACAGTGTGTCTGGTGTACACTGGCCTGGTCCTGCTCCTCAGCTGAGGGTCTGTTACAGTGTGTCCTGTGTACATTGGTCTGGTCCTGCTCCTCAGCTGAGGGTCTGTTACAGTGTTTCTGGTGTACACTACCCTGGTCCTGCTCCTCAGCTGAGGGTCTGTTACAATGTGTCCTGTGTACACTGCTCTTGTCCTGCTCCTCAGCTGAGGGTCTGTTGCAGTGTGTCTGTTGTACACTGGCCTGGTCCTGCTCTTCAGCTGAGGGTCTGTTACAGTGTGTCCGGTGTACACTGCCCTGGTCCTGCTCCTGAGCTGCGGGTCTGTTACAGTGTTTCTAGGGTACACTTGCCTGGTCCTGCTACTCAGCTGAGGGTCTGTTACAGTGTGTCCTGTGTACACTGGCGTGGACCTGCTCATCAGCTCAGGGTCTGTTACAGTGTGTCTGGTGTACACTTCCCTGGTCCTGCTCCTCAGCTGTGGGTCTGTTATATTGTGTCTGGTGTACACACTCCTGGTCCTGCTCCTCAGCTGAGGGTCTGTTATATTGTGTCTGGTGTACACTGGCCTGGTCCTGCCCATCAGCTGAGGGTCTGTTACAGTGTGTCTGGTGTACACTGGCCTGGTCCTGCCCATCAGCTGAGGGTCTGTTACAGTGTGTCCGTTGTACACAGTCCTGTGCGGGTGTCCTGTATGGAGCTGGGGTTATAGTGAAGCAAGAGGCCCCCAGAGCATCGCTCCTACAGTGTCCTCTCCGTGTCTGTTATATTCTAGGAGCTGCAGATAATGGAGGAGATAAGAGAAAGACTGAAGTCCCCAGTCCGGGAGGTAAGTGTATGATCAGCTGAGGGTCTGTTACAGTGTGTCCTGTGTACACTGGCCTGATCCTGCTCCTCAGCTGAGGGTCTGTTACAGTGTGTCTAGGGTACACTGGCCTGGTTCTGCTTCTCAACTGAGGGTCTGTTACAGTGTGTCTGGTGTACACTGATCCTGCTCTTCTGCTGAGGGTCTGTTATAGTGTGTCTGGTGTACACTGCCCTGTGAGGGTGTCCTGTAGGGAGCTGGGATTGTAATGAAGCACGAGGCCCCCAGAGCATTGCTCCTACATTGTCCTCTCCATGTCTGTTATATTCTAGGAGCTGCAGATAATGGAGAAGATAAGGGAAAGCCTGAAGTCCTCATTCCAGGAGGTAAGTGTCTGAGCAGCTGAGGGTCTGTTACAGTGTGTCTGGTGTACACTACCCTGGTCCTGCTCCTCAGCTGAGGGTCTGTTACAGTGTGTCTGGTGTACACTTCCCTGGTCCTGCTCATCAGCTGAAGGTCTGTTAGAGTGTGTCTGATGTGCACAGTCCTGTGCAGGGTTTCCTGTGGTTCTGTAGGGAGCTGGGGTTATAGTGAAGCACGAGGCTCCAGAGCATCACTCCTACATTGTCCTCTCCATGTCTGTTATATTCTAAGAGCTGCAGATAATGGAGAAGATAAGCGAAAGCCTGAAGCCCCCAGTCCGGGAGGTAAGTGAATGATGGGCTGTGATAAATCTGGAGCACTTATAAGTTGACACTGTCTCAGTATTACACAGTTAGTAAATCTCACCCACTCTATGAGTAATTGGTGCAGAAATCCAGGGAAACCAGAAGTGTTCACGAACTTTTTTTTTTTTTTTGCAAGTGTATTTGGATCTGAATATTTAGAATGTGTCTGTGTCCCCTTAGTCCTTTCAGCAGCACAATATGGGGTTGATCTCGTCCTGCGAGCTGATAGGACAGTGGAGGTTTTAGTGACTGTGTTATATAATGGCCCATTCTGTAATTTCTTAGTAGTTCAGATGTCTCCAATAACTTATAAGAGGGAGGGAGCCTTGTGCTGCTGAAAGGACTAAGTGGGAAACAGATCTACAGTCTAAATCTTCAGCTTCCCAAACAAAGTAGTTAGGTCTAAAGCTTCAGCATGGCAAGCAGAGGTTATCACGTCTCTGATCCCAGACAAGAGCTACGCTACTGCCTATGGCATAAGGAATTTACATAACAAGCCCTTACCTCCCTGAGACTCGGAGTAAACGATCCACACATCAAGAATGAATGGTGTATCAGAGATTAATGCAGAGAAGAGAATTTAGAGCAAAAACTTGCTTCACAATGGCTGGAATTATCTCCTCCCTAAGTCTTGAGAAATATTTGGCTTACAATTTCATGGATATTGGCACAAAATTATAAAACTAAAAACAATTAATAGGTTTATTCCCGGAATTGATAATCATGATTCTTCTGGAAAAGATAACTTCCTTGACAAATATAAGATGAATTACTCTGTTTTGCTGCATGCAAAGAGCAAAAGAATAAGCACAGGAAAGAACATGCATAACAATAACATCTGTTCTAGATAATTCTACATTCCGTAGTCTTGGAGTTTTATCTTTTTGCATAGAAATAAGAATTACTCATATGTTAAATCGTACAGTAAACAGGGAGCATTGATGGCCGAGCCGCTTGTGTGACTTATTTCACTGTGCAAGGGATTCCAACTGCAGTCGACTCCTAAGGTCAAACCCTCTGGCCCTTGCCTTGACCTGGGTCCGGAATGAGCACTGTCTTTACTACTTACTGCCACAGGTCACACATCAGTTGATTCAGATTGGGCCTTCAGTTCTCATGGAGACCAGGAATGCTGTGTAGCCTAAGGCTGTGATCACATGGGGGGATCCACTGTGTAATCTATATGAGAGGTGTAATTGTAGCCTAAGGCTGCGATCACATGGGACAGAATTGTCTGCAGATTATCTGTGTATCCGCAGAAAGATCTGCAAGTACAGAAGAAACAAAATAAAATTTGCTTACTAAATAAATAAATAAATAAATAAATAATTGTATTCACCTCCCTCGTCATTCCCATGGTGACTAGTCTCTGCTCCTTTAGTTTCCTGGTTTTGGAGCGTCCAGCTGTGATGTCACAACCAATATGACCCCAGAGAAGACTGAAACTGGAGACATATGGCCATGAAATCGCCGGGGAGGAGGGAATAGCGGGATTTTTCTTGGGTGTTTCACGCTCCTTATATCCAAAAGGTGAATCCGCAACAAATTTAGACAATTACCACTGTAATTGCAGCGGACACTTCCACCTCAGTTACGCGGCGTGTAAAACATGTCCTTTGTACACAGGTTATGTGAGGCTTGGAGAGCTATGTCCCTGTGTTATAGAATAGATAGGTCTCCACCTCACCTGTAATGTGGAGAAGAGACGACAGATGGAGACCGTGTGATTTACTAAACAATCCTCATTCCTGTCACGTTCTAGGAGCTGCAGATCCCAAAGATGACAAAGGCCAAGAGCATCCAGAGGTTGTCCCCACGCAGAAGACCAGTGAGTAGTGTGATCTCTTATAGCAATGAAGATGTCCTGCAGCATCATCCCCTCCTCTCCCCCCTCACAGCATACACTGAGATAGAGAGACTGCAGCATCATCCCCTCCTCTCCCCCCTCACAGCATACACTGAGACAGAGAGACTGCAACATCATCTCCCCCTCACAGCATACACTGAGATAGAGAGACTGCAGCCTCACCCCTCCTCTCCCCCTCTCACAGCATACACTGAGACAGAGAGACTGCAGCCTCACCCCCTCCTCTCCACCTCTCACAGCATACACTGAGACAGAGACTGCAGCATCTTCCCCTCCTCTCCACATCACACAGCAAACACTGAGAAAGAGAGACTGCAGCTCACCCTCCTCTCCCCTCACGCATAACTGAGACAGAGACTGCAGCATCATCCCCTCCTCTCCTCCTCACAGCATACACTGAGACAGAGACTGCAGCATCATCCCCTCCTCTCCCCTCTCACAGCATACACTGAGACACAGAGACTGCAGCATCATCCCCGCCTCCCCCCCCTCTCACAGCATACACTGAGACAGAGAGACTGCAGCATCATCCCCTCCTCCACCCTCTCACAGCATACACTGAGACAGAGAGACTGCAGCATCATCTCCTCCTCTCCCCTCTCACAGCATACACTGAGACAGAGAGACTGCAGCATCATCCCCTCCTCTCCTCCTCTCACAGCATACACTGAGACAGAGAGACTGCAGCATCATCCCCCCTCTCTCCCTCTCACAGCATACACTGAGATAGAGAGACTGCAGCCTCATCCAGTCCTCTCTCCCTCTCACACCATACACAGAGACAGAGAGTCTGCAGCAAATTCCCCTCCTCTCCCCTCTCACAGCATACACTGAGACAGAGAGACAGCAGCATCATCTCCTCCTCTCCCTCTCTAACAGCATACACTGAGACAGAGACTGCAGCATCATCTCCTCCTCTCCCCCTCTCACAGCACACACTGAGACAGAGAGACTGCAGCATCATCCGCTCCTCTCCCCCTCTCACAGCATACACTGAGACAGAGACTGCAGCATCATCCCCCCCTCTCCTCCTCTCACAGCATACACTGAGACAGAGACTGCAGCATCATCCCCTCCTCTCCCCCTCTCACAGCATGCACTGAGACAGAGAGACTGCAGCCTCATCCAGTCCTCTCTCCCTCTCACAGCATACACTGAGACAGAGAGACTGCAGCCTCATCCAGTCCTCTCTCCCTCTCACAGCATACACTGATACAGAGAGACTGCAGCATCATCCCCTCCTCTCCCCTCTAACAGCATACACTGATACAGAGAGACTGCAGCATCATCCCCTCCTCTCCCCTCTCACAGCATACACTGATACAGAGAGACTGCAGCATCATCCCCTCCTCTCCCCTCTCACAGCATAGACAGAGAGACTGCAGCATCATCCCCTCCTCTCCCCTCTCACAGCATACACACTGAGATACAGCAGAGAGACTGCAGCATCATCCCCTCCTCTCCTCCTCTCACAGCACATGAGACAGAGAGACTGCAGCATCATCCCCTCCTTTTCCCCTCTCACAGCATACACTGGAGATGCAGCATGAGTACTGGCAGAGATGCAGCATCATCCCCTCTTCTCCCCTCTCACAGCATACACTGAGACAGAGAGACTGCAGCATCATCCCCTCCTCTCCCCCTCCCACAGCATCCCCTGAGAATGAGTGACTTCCGCATCATCCCCTCCTCTCCCCTCTCACAGCATACACTGAGACAGAGACTGCAGCATCATCCCCTCCTCTCCTCCTCTGACAGCATACACTAAGACAGAGAGATTGCAGCCTCATCCCCTCCTCTCCCCTCCACAGCATACACTGAGACGGAGACTGCAGCATCATCCCCTCCTCTCCCCCTCTCACAGCATACACTGAGACAGAGAGACTGCAGCATAATCTCCTCCTCTCCTCATCTCACAGCATATACAGAGAGACTGCAGCAGCATCACCTCCTCGCCTCCTCTCACAGCATACCCTGAGACAGAGAGACTGCAGCCTCATCCCCTCCTCTCCCCCTCTCACAGCATACACTGAGACAGAGAGACTGCAGCATCATCCCCTCCTCTCCACCTCTCACAGCATACACTGAGACAGAGAGACTGCAGCATCATCCCCTCCTCTCCTCCTCTCACAGCATACACTAAGACAGAGAGATTGCAGCCTCATCCCCTCCTCTCCGCTCTCACAGCATACACTGAGACAGAGAGACTGCAGCATCATCCCCTCCTCCTCCCCACCCATACACTAGCATGACACTCTAGACACAAGAGACTGCAGCATCATCCCCTCCTCTCCCCCTCTCACAGCATACACTGAGACAGAGACTGCAGCCTCACCCCCTCCTCTCCGCTCTCACAGCAAACACTGAGACAGAAAGACTGCAGCATCATCCCCTCCTCTCCCCCCTCTCACAGCATACACTGAGACAGAGAGACAGCAGCATCATCCCCTCCTCTCCCCTCTCACAGCATACACTGAGACAGAAAGACTGCAGCATCACCTCCTCTCCCCCCTCACAGCAATGAACAGAGACGCAGCTCATCCCCTCCTCTCCCCTCCACAGCATACACTGAGACAGAGAGACTGCAGATCACCCCCCTCCCCCCACCATCCCCTGCACCTCTCTCCCCTCTCACAGCATACACTGAGACAGAAAGACTGCAGCATCATCCCCTCCTCTCCCCCACTCACAGCATACACGGAGACACAGAGACTGCAGCAACACCCCCTCCTCTCCCCTCTCACAGCATACACTGAGACAGAGAGACTGCAGCATCATCCCCTCCTCTCCCCCTCTCACAGCATACACTGAGACAGAGAGACTGCAGCATCATTCCCTCCTCTCCACACTCACAGCATACAAAGTGACAGAGAGACTGCAACATCATCCCCTCCTCTCACCTCATGTTCCTCTTGCTCTTCTTTTCTCCTCAGATTCTGCATTTTGTTGTCTTAACCTTAAGTTCCCCACTGAGAAGTCTTCAGAAATCTCCATTATGAAATATGAGAAACCTTTGATGAAGATTGACGTCCATTCAGAACCAGATCATCTTAGGAGGTGGATCATTCACTGCGGAGGCCTGAGGATCGAGGATGTGGAGGACGGAGACTTTGGGAGATACATCGCAGAGGTTCATCTACTCAATGGAAAGAATAAGAGCATTGCCTTCCAGGCCTGCAGTACGTATCTGACTGTCCTCACAGATGTCTCACTCTCCAGGGCTTCACCTTCCTGTGAGCTTATTATATGTTATAATGGGTAGAGAAGTCACTATACAGGAAGATAAAACAGAGAAACAGCTCCAAAAATATCCCAGCAATTCATGATTCTCCCATTTTCCCTTTCCTCCCCACACCTCCTCTTCCTCCTAGTTGTCCTGTGTCTGGCTGCAGTAGGAGCCTCCCCCCTCTGCCCTGTCTATAGAAAGGCACAAAGGTTACTAAGCCCTTTCCTCTCAGCTGTGCTCTCCCACCTCCACCTCCTAGTTGTTCTATGTCAGGCTGCAGCAGGAGCCTCCCCCCTCTGCCCTCTCTATAGGAAGACACAAAGGTTACTAAGCCCCGTCCTCTCAGCTTTGTAGTTGTCCTGTGTATGGCTGTAGCAGGAGCCTCCTCCCTCTGCCCCGTCTTGTCATATTTGCTCTTCCACCTCCTGGTTGTCCTATGTCTGGCTGCAGCAGGAGCCTCCCCTCTGCCCTGTCTATAGTAAGACACAAAGGTTACTAAGCCTCGCCCTCTCAGCCATGCGCTCCTCCCCACACTTCCTTCCACTTATAAGTTGTCCTTTTTCTTAACCTTGCCTCCCATTATCTCCATCATCTAGTTCTCCTGTATATGACTGCAGCAGGAGCCTTCACCTCTGCTCTATCAACAGGAACTCTCCAACACTTAGAAGAAAGAGGGGGGAGGAGAGGAAAGGGCAAGGGGGAAGAAAAGAGAAAAGAAGAGAAGGACGCTTTCTTGTATAGTATAGTTACTTACTATGTATGACCTGCAGAAAAACAGCCAGACCAGTGTAAAGGTGGTGCCTGAGCCAGACTTGTGGTATTGGCTCTACACTGCCCTGTATGTATGACCTGCAGAAGAACAGACCAGGTAAAGGTGGTGCCTGAGCCAGACTTGTGGTATTGGCTCTACACTGCTCCCTGTATGTAATGACCTGCAGAAGAACAAACCAGGTAAAGGTGTATGCCTGAGCCAGACTATGTGCTATTGTGCTCTACACTGCCCTGTATGTATAGACCTGCATGAAGAACAACCATGGGTAAAGGTGGTGCCTGAGCCAGACTTGTGGTATTGGTCTACACTGCACCTGTATGTGATGACCTTCAGAAGAACAGACCAGGGTAAAGGTGGTGCCTGACCAGACTTGTGGTATTGGCTGCTCACACTGCCCTGTAATGTATGACCTGCAGAAGAACAACCGACCAGGGTAAAGGTGGTGCCTGAGCCAGACTGTGCTATTGGCTCTAACACTGTCCCTGTATGTTAATGAACCTACGCCAGAAGAACATGCCAGACCAGGGTAAAGGTGGTGCCTGAGCCAGACTTGTGGTATTGCCTCTACACTGCCCTGTATGTATATCTGCAGAAAAACAGACCAGGTAAAGGTGGTGCCTGAGCCAGACTTGTGCTATTGGCTTCTACACCATGTCCTGAATGTAATGGACCTGCAGATAGAAACATGCCATGGACCAGGGATAACAGGTGTGGTGCCTGAGCCAGACTTGTGCTAATTGCGCCTCTACAACTGTCCTACTGTTGTATTAGACCTGCAGAAGAACACCAGACCAGGGTAAAGGTGGTGCCTGAGCCAGACTTGGTGTATTGCCTCTACACTGCCCTGTATGTAGACCTGCAGAAGAGCAGACCAGGGTAAAGTGGTGCCTGAGCCAGACTTGTGCTAATTTGGCTCTACACTGTCCTGAATGTATGACCTGCAGAAGAACAGACCAGGTGTAAAAAGGTGGTGCCTGAGCCAGACTTGTGCTATTGGCTCTACACTGCCCTGTATGTATGACCTGCAGAAGAACAGACCAGGGTAAAGGTGGTGCCTGAGCCAGACTTGTTGATATTGGCTCTATACTGCCCTGTATGTATGATCTGCAGAAGACAGCCGGCCAGGGTAAAAGGTGATGCCTGAGCCAGACTTGTGCTATTGGCTCTAACTGCCCTGTATGTATGACCTGCAGAAGAATCAGACCAGGTAAAGGTGGTTGCCTGAGCCAGACTTGTGGTATTGGCTCTACAACTGTCCCTGTATGTATGACCTGCAGAACACAGCAGCCAGGGTAAAGGTGATGCCTGAGCCAGACTATGTGTAATTGGATCTAAATACTGCCCTGTATGTATGACCTGCAGAAGAACAGACCAGGGTAAAAAGGTTTGTTAGATGCCTGAGATCCAGACCTTGTGTCGCTTATTGGCTCTATACTGCCCTGTATGTATGACCTGCAGAAGAACAGCCAGGCCAGGTAAAGGTGGTGCCTGAGCCAGACTTGTGGTATTGGCTCTACACTGCCTGTATGTATGACCTGCAGAAGAGCCAGACCAGGGTAACGGTGGTGCCTGAGCCAGACTTGTGCTATTGGCTCTCACTACCCTGTATGTATGACCTGCAGAGAAGCAGACCAGGGTAAAGGTGGTGCCTGAGCCAGACTTGTGTATTGGCTCTACACTGCCCGTATGTATGACCTGCAGAAGAACAGACCAGGGTAAAGGTGGTGACCCTGGGGGAAAAAAAAAAAAAAGCACCAGACTTGTGGTATTGGCTCTACACTGCCCTGTATGTGTGACCTGCAGAGGAACAGACCAAGGTAAAGGTGGTGCCTGAGCCAGACTTGTGGTATTGGCTCTACACTGTCCTGTATGTATGACCTGCAGAAGAACAGACCAGGGTAAAGGTGGTGCCTGAGCCAGACTTGTGGTATTGGCTCTACACTGCCCTGTATGTATGACCTGCAGAAGAACAGACCAGACCAGGGTAAGGTGGTGCCTGAGCCAGACTTGTGGTATAGACTCTACACTGCCCTGTATGTATGACCTGAAAAAGAACAGCAGACCAGGGTGGACTCCATGAATCAACTCCACTGGTGAGCGACAGGTATCATCTCCACTTGTTGGCCTGCAGAATCGGCTCCGCTGGTGGAGCCCAAAAATCAACTCCGCTGGTGGGCGTCGTATAATCCCCAATTTCCCGATACACCAGAACAGTGTTGGACTGGGGTGAATGTGTTGAGGTGGCAGACATGGTTAATGCCACCATCACGCCTCAGCAACACGGCACATGCAATCTACAGAAAGCTCAAATCTGTGGACTCTGCCGACCATGGAGAAGTGGGAACATATGAAGTCGAACCCCTCTTGTCCATCCGGAGGACCCCTTTGCATTTGTAGACCCCAAATTGGTGCCATGGTGGCTGCTGTTGTTGATAATCCCTGGATCGGGTCTTTCCACCACTTGTCTCTGCTGTGTCTCATTGTTTTTTCCTTTCTCTTTAGATTCAGCACAGAAGGGAGATAATGGACCCCGTGATGAATCAGAGAAAGGTAAGTGCTCCTCATCCTAGTGCACTCAGTGTAATGTCAGATCCTTGGTGTGTCCTACGAGTACACCACGTGTCCAATGCCTTGAACCGTGGAAATCACAGGAAGCTTGTCCTGAATACTGCTCCTTAGGAGGCTCCTCTATAAAGGCAGGATTTCTGTCTGTTTTCTGGTCTGGAGCATAGGGAAAAGTTACTACAATCCAAGGGGGAAAACATCAGCAATTCCTTAGAAAAAAATTTGTTTCACAGCTTGAAAGGGTTATAAGGACATTTCTAGACAATTGGAAGTCCATAACTTTACAGTGCGAAGATAATTCACAAGGGAAAAACATTCAGGCTAGAGGTAAATCTTCCCAGGTGTGGACTCTGTAGGGCATCAACCTAAGGTTCAACTGTGCAATGTTTAGAGACAATAGAAAAAACCCAGGAGCCTCATCTCAAACTCTACAGGTCTCAGCGAGTTACATAGTCAGCACTGTCTGGCATATAATGTAAAACCCAGCGCTGCCTGTCGTATAATGGAGCGCCCGTCGCCGCCTGGAGTGTGGCGGAGCGCCCCCCGCCTGGAGGGGCGGAGCGCCCGACGCCCCCCCCCGGAGGGGCGGAGCCCCCCGTCGCCGCCTGAGTGTGCGGACGCCCCTCCCCCCCCTGGATGGTGGACGAGCCGCTAACGCTGCCTGGTGTACCCAGTTCTGTCTGTGGCGTCCACTATACTAACCCTGTATGTTCTCTTGTCCCCAGTGGTGTCCTCTGCCATTGGTGGTGTCCTGGATCTGGAGTACTCAGAGGCTCAGCAAATAACCTGGAAAAAAATTGAAGGTGAAGACAATAAAGCCACTGATCTCCTGACGGTGACCTATGACCCTGATCCTGTGCTGAACAGACTGGCGTTAAAAAGGGGGAACCTGAGTGTGGAGCGCACATCTGTAGAGGATGATGGGACATACCAGGTTCATGTCACTCGATCTGCAGAAGAGTATGTCCACCATAGCTTCAAAACATTGGATGTCCCCTATGTGCTGGAAGCCAGAGATCTCACTGTCCATGGTCTCCTCTTCTCCTGTGCACTTTAAAAGATGAGATACAGGCATAATCCCTCTTCTCCTGTGCAGCAGGGAATAGATAAAAACAAACGTAGATCCCTTCGCTTTTTCCTGTGCGCAGGTAATAAAGAATCAGCGTAGATCCCCCTCTCCTCCAGCAGCAGGTAATAGAAGAAAACAGGGAGTAGATTCCCCCTCCCCTTCTCCTGAGCAGCAGGGTTGATAATACAGGCATAGATCTCCTCTTCCCGTGCTGCAGGTAAAGATGAACAAAAGAGTAACTCCCTCTTTTCCTGTGAACGGGAATAATGAGATCCCGGCAAATCCCCTTTTCCGAGCCAGGTAAAGAGAGAAACAGGCAAGAATCTCCTCTCCTCTTCTCCCGAAGCAGGGAAAAAAAGAACAGGCAGTAATCTCCTCTCCTCTTCTCCGAGCACAGGGAAAAAAAAACACAAGAAACTCCTCTTCTCCTGTGCTGCGGAAAGATGAATCAGGCAGTAATCTCCTCTTTCCTGGCACAGGAAGAAAGATACAAGCATAGATCTCCCCTCCCTTCTCCGCAGCAGGGAAAAATGAATAAAGGCATAATCTCCCTTCTCCTTCACAGGGAATAAATAATACGGCAGTAGACCCTCTTCTCCTGTGCAGCAGTTAAAAAATGAATACAACATAGATCTCCCTCCCTTCCCTGTGCAGCGGGAATAGAGAAAACAACATAGATCTCCTCTCCTCTTCTCCTGTGGGGGAGCAGGGAATAGAAGATACAGGGAGTAATTCTCTCTCCCCGGAGCAGTAATAGTAGATCAGCAGTAATCTCCTCTCCCTTCTCCTTGCAGCAGGGAATAGATTTGATACAGGGAGTAATCTCCTCTCCTCCGGCAACATAAAGATGAATACAGGCATAGATCCCTCTCCTCTTTTCCCCTTCAGCGGGAATAAGAATACAGGGATAATTCTCCTCTTCCCTTTGCAGCAGTAAAAAGATACAGGCAGTAATCCCTCTCCCCTTTCCTGTGCAGCAGGTAAAGATGAATACAGCAGTAATCCCTCCTCTTCTCCTGTGCCGCAGGTTTAATAATACAGGCAGTAACTCCTCCTCTCCTGTCAGCAGGGAAAAAATGAATACAGGGAGTAATTCCCCCTCCTTTTTCCTTGTGCAGCATAAAGGAATACACATAATCTCCTCTTCTTCTGTGCTGCAGGGAATGAAGAGATACGGGAGGAGATCCCTCTTCTCCTGTCAGCAGGTTATGATGAGATACAGGCAGTAGATCTCCTCTTCTTCTGTGCTGCAGAATAGAGAATACAGGGAGTAATTTTCCCCTCTTCTTCTCTTGTGCGCAGGAAAATAGAACAGGCAGTAGATCTCCTCCCTCCTTGCAGCTGGTAATAGATAATACACAGTAGATCTCCTCTCCTCTCCCCTGTGCAGCAGGTAAAGATAGAACAGCGTAAATCTCCCCCCTCTTCTCCTGTTCAGCAGGAATAGAGAGATACAGGCATAGATTCCCCCTCTTTTCTTTGCACAGTAAAAAATGAGATTCGGGATAATTCTCCTCTCTCCGTGCACGGTTATAGATAGATCAGGGGGGAGATCTCCTCTTTCTGGCTGCAGGAATAATAGAACAGGCAGTAATTCCCTCTTCTTTCTTGTGCCGCAAATAATGAGAAAACAGGCAGTAACTCCTCCTCCCTGGGCAGCAGGTAAAGATGAATACAGGCAGTAGATCCCTATTCTCCTGTGCAGCAGGGAATAGATGGGGTACAGGCAGTAGATCTCCTATTCTCCGTGCAGCAGGGAATAGAGAGATACAGGCATAGATCTCCTCTTTTCCTGGCAGCAGGTATAGATGAATAAAAGGCATAATCTCCTTTCCCCTCTCCTGTGCACAGGTATAGATGAGAACAGCTGTAATCTCCTCTCCCTTCTCCTGGCACAGGTAAATGAGATACAGGAGTAGACTCCTCTCCTTTCTCTTGTGCAGCAGGAATAATAATACAGGGATAGATCCCCTCTTTTCCTGGCACAGTTTATAAGAGATACGGCAGAATCTCCTCTCTCTTCTGCAAAGGGAAAAAGATAGATACAGGGGATAGACCCCCTCCTCTTCTCTTTTCAGCATTTTAAAGATTTAGATACAGGGATAGATCTCCTCTTCTCCTGTGCAGCAGTAATAATGAATCAGCAAAAAATCCCCCCCTCCTTTTCCCTGTGCGCAGATAATAATGAGATACGGCATAGATCTCCTCTCCCTTTCTCCCCCGTGCAGCAGGTTTTAAAAAGATACAGCAGTAGATCTTCCCCTCCTCTTCTCCTGACATTTTAAAAGAACAGGGAGTAATCTCCTCCTTCTTTTTCCTGTACAGGATTTTGATGAATACAGGGAGTAATCCCTCTCTTCTTTTCCCCTTTCAGCAGGTAATAGATGAATACGGCCAAAATCTCCTCTCTTCTTTTCTGTGCGCAGTTATAGATAGATCACAGTAGATCTCCCCCCCCTTCTCCTTGGGAGCAGGTAATAATGAGAACAGGCAAAAAATCCCCTCTCCCCTTCTCCTGTGCCCCAAAAGAGAAAACAGGCATAGACTCCTCTTCTCCTGTCAGCAGGGAATAGTGAATACAGGCATAACTCCTCTTCCCTGTGCGCAGGTAAAAATTTAATACAGGGAGTAATCCCCTCCTCTTCCTGACAGCAGGGATAGATGGATACAGGCATAAACTCCTCTCCCCTTCTCCGTGCAGCAGGGAATAATAATACAGGCAGTAGACCCCCCTCTCCCCTTCTCCTTGGGTGCCGGTAAAAAGAATACAGGGATTAGAATTTTTCCCCCCTTCGCAGCGGAAAAAGAATACAGGCATAAAATTTTCCTCTTTTTCTGTGCAGCAGGTAAAAGATAGATACAGGCAAAAACTCCTCCTCTCCTGTGCAGCAGTAATAGATAAGATACATAATATTCTACCCCCCAATATAATTTACAAAAAAAAAACCTCAAGGTCCCACATAGGGTCTTTCCCCTTTATCCCAAAATTTCAGGGATTTTTACAAAGAGTTCGGGACCCGTATTTCTTGGAATACAAATTTTTTTTTTTTTATAAACAAAGCTTTCTTAAAAAATTTTCAGTTTAAAAACATTTCAATAGTACAGTCATGGGGACAGTAGCGTATGTTTTTACAACAAATAGGTAAATAGCTTTCATAGACTTAGAAGCATCATTAGATGAGGAGCACAAAGGACAAAAACCGGGGCCCAAACGCCGCAAAATTGCAACGTTTCAAGGGATCAACCCCTCTTTCCAACAGCGTGTTCAGGTTTTTCCTTTCCCCCTTTTAAACATGTTAACCCTTCGGTTTAAACCCCCTTTTTAAACAAAAAGAAATTATTTTTTAAAAAAACTTTAAACTCAATTTTTCATTGACCAATTTTGGGGTTTTGGGAAACAGAGACCATCCAAATTTTTTCCTTTTTATTTAACTGTATCTTAAAACTGACTACATTATTTTCCCTTTAACACTATCGAGAATAACCCCATTACAAATCTGAACTTAAGTCTTGCTCAAAAAAAATTTTTTTTCTACAGAGTTTTTTTCCTAGCTTTTTATTTTACCCCTCAACCCCC
>JAODAL010050392.1:0-27443 GCA_025379985.1 Phyllomedusa bahiana
CTCCCATTGTCCATCAACCGGGTTCCGTTTTTGCAGTTGGCTCGGAAAAAGACAACTCGATTTTTGCTGCATGACGCGGAGCAGTTCCTCCCTTGTACTTCTTTCGCGGGGAAAACAGGTGTAGAACTGCGTGAAACCCGTGTCCTACACATGTGGATGATGGGGCGTACTTTGGGGCTGAGAAAGGTGGTGGGGGGAGGGGAGGAGGGGACTTTGGCGCAGGAGCCGCAGTTTACAACGGGAAAGAAAGCGCCTCTCCTGCCCCAAGTTTTGGGTCCGGGGCAGAAGCCATTCCCCCAAGGGGCCGAAAAGGACATTACGGGCCCCCTGACCGTGGTTTACAGCCCCATCTCAGCTGGGGCAAAAACCATTATTTTTCTGAAGGGTGCGGGTTTCCACCTTTGGAAAGGGAGGGACTGCATACCAACAACTTGGACGGGAGCACGGTCAGCTGCGCCCCTTGGATGGTGGACGCATCTGTTGTTTTTTGCAATCGCCTCAAAGTAGCGCCAGGGTAGCGAGGGAGGAGATTGGACCGGGGGATGAGTCAAAGAGAAAAAAGCTCCTTTGCAAGGTTGGACCTTGAGGGCTCAATGCATGCTGCCCCCCCGGGCGCTGCTGCTGCGTTGCTGGGGCGGCAGGATGGACCACCACATCTGAGCCACGTTCTCCCACCCCCAGATGTGTTGACGGGGGGCCCGTGGTCCAACTTAGTCCCGGGCCCCGTTTTCACTTTCTGCCCACAGATTCTACATATACCCTTTTGGGCTCCCCCGGGTGTCTTTCAAAAAACTGCCACCCCGCAGTATCTGATTTTTACCCCACCCCCGCATGGTGATACTACCCCCGCCCCTCCTGCCCCCCTTGCCGCATTTTTTTGGACCTGTAAGGGGGTTTTTTTTTCCCCCGGGGCCCGTTTGGCTCCGCCTCACACTGCGCACCTGCTGACCAAAGGGCCCAAAACCAACCCACTTGGGCTGCGCCGCTGCCTCGGCAAGTACGCCCTCTTCTTCGAATGATGAAGCCCTTGCTTCCCCCGGCTCCCAATTTGCGGTGGGCTACATCATCCTTTTTGGGTTTTTTCATCCACTGCTGTCCTCATCACGGTCTTGGATCGAGGCGACCCCCAAAATGACCTCCCTGCCACTCTCCACATCTATACTTTGCCGCCTACTGCAAGAACGGGGGAAAAATTCCCCCATTTCTTCGCTCCCAAGTAGCGCTGACTCCCCTCCCTCAAATTGTTCATTTTGTTTATAAGGGCGCTGAGCCCAGACACATAGTAGATCTCGGCTGAGGGAACCGGGATGGGACAAGGGGGTTTGGGGCAGGTGAGGCCGTAAACCCCCCCCGGGGGCCATGCCAACTAAGGGTTGTGTCTGCGATCCCACCCACTCTTTGGCTGGGGTTGTCAATGTCATTGGGAGGAAGTGGGGTGACCTAGTCAACCAACAAAAACCCTTGGGTTGCTGGGAGCACAGGCCCTAGATGACAGCGGCAGTTGTGGGGTCACCGAGTGACCCCTGCTGCACGTTCCTTGTTGGTGTGCGACCCGGGCCGCTCCAGGAATGTTTTTGCCACTGCCCCTCCAGGTGAAGAGCCTGCCACCTCTCTGTCTGAATATGTTTGTTCAAAATGACAGCATGTTTGATGAAGATATTGGGATATGATAAATACACACCCTGTATAAATCCAAAAAAACCATAAGAAGCTTGGATAACCCTTTTGGATTAAATTTGGGGCTCCCAAATGGGCAGGAAAAATTGACTTTTAGTGCCGTTTAAAAACCTGTGTATTTTTTTCTGAATATAAAAACACAAACAGGCTTAATTTTAAAACCTTTGGGAAAAGAATTATGCTCAAATTTTTTTTTCTTGGCGGGGAAAAAAAAAGTTTCTTTTACTGAGTACATCTGCAGAAAAATACTTTTTTAACCCTTTGGTTTTTAAATTGCGCAAAAGAATTGAGAACCAAAAACTACCATCTTTTTACGGTTACAAAAGGGGTGTTTTTTACGCTACAAAACAAGAGAAAAACTTGTAAATTTTTCCTTTGCTTGTGAATTTTTTTAAGGAAAAAAGTCTTTTTTGCCGGTAAAAAGCGGTTTTTTTTAGTCACCACAGCACAGAACAAGCTTAATTAACCTCTGGAGAAAATTGCGCAAAAGAATTGAGCAGCCAAAAAAAGAAGTGGTAATTGTATTGTAAAAAAAGCTTCTTTTAAAAGAAAAAAAAAAGGAACAGGCTTTTATCACCCTTGGTATTCAATGTCTGTGAGCAGATAGCATTAAAATGTAAAGTACTGCACTGGCGCACACGGACTTTAAACCCAACCCACAAAAAAAGAAATAGAACGTTTTAAAAGAAGCAGCTCTGAGACAAGCTGAGAAACCCCCCCCAAAAACGCTTTTAAAAAAATGAGTTCTTTAGTTCAGCCATATAAGCACCGCGCGCACCTTCCCCACCCTACGTGAGAGCAGTATGAGCTCCCAGGTCGCGCCCGACTAATAGTGCGGTACGTCACAGAATCCCGCCGGGCTCTGATTGGCTTAATCTTTGCAATGTCATGTGGGGGATGACCTTCTTCCTCCCAGAGTTCTTTTTTCCCCTGTAAGGCCATGTACTCGCAACCATTTTATCAATCAAAAGCACCATTCACGGAAGTCCCCCAAAAGTTGACTTCGTTCCAACCCAAATTTTTCCTGAAATTCTAAAGAATTCCACTTCTTAAATCAATTGCCCATCTCTAATAATTTCTTCTGGCCACAGAATTCACCACATAAATATTTTGGAATCCTCACTTTCCAGCACCTCGCTACCTGTTTCCCAGCTCTGTATAAACTTTGCATGAGGTGATTTACCGAGGAAGATGACCTTACTGTTGATTACCCAGGAAGAAGTACAGCTCCGTCTTAAATAGATTAAAATAGACAAATCACCAGGTCCTGATGGCATACACCCCTATGTCCTAAAAGAGTTAAGTAATGTCATAGATAAGCATCTATTCTTAATCTTTATGTGCTGTATAATAATGAGGTATGTCCCAAAGGATTGGCACATAGCTAATGTGGTGCCAATATTCAAAAAGGGTCAAAAAGTGATCCTGGAAATTATAGGCCGGTAAGTTTAACCTCTGTTGTAGGTAAAATGTTTGAAGATTTTATAAAAGATGCTATCCTGGGCTATCTTACTGAAAATAAATGTACAACGCCGTTCCAGCATGGGTTTATGAAGGATTGGTCCTGTCAAACTAATCTCATCAGCTTCTACGAGGAGGTTAGTTCTAGACTGGATTGTGGTGAGGCATTGGATGTTATATATCAAGATTTTCCTAGCATTTGCCACATAAAAGTTTGGTAAGTAAAATGAGAATGCTTGAACTGGGGGAAAATGTTTGTAAGTGGTTAAGTACTTAATCAGATGGGGAAATGAAAATTTAACTTTTAATAATACCTCAATAAAAAGTAGTAAAGGACTACCCGATATAAAATAAACCATACAAAATGACAACATCTAGCCCTAATATGCCCTACAACTATTGTACTAACCCTAACTTAACAAACACGGGCAGTGCGCCCTGATAAGGGCGTTCCCGTTTGGAACCTAATCCCTACTACAATAGCCCTAGAAATCCCTGTCCTTGTAAATTACATTGGAAAAAGTTCTTTGCACTTAAAGATCGTAACATAAGGAAAGCATTGAGTTGGGTATACCCTTAGACATGGTGGAGGATGTTCGTTTGCTGTATGGTCTATCCATAACACCTCAGACTGAATTCTGTAAAGGCCCTTTCACGGATTTGAAAAATAAGAGCAGTAAAATGCCCCGAAGAAGTGAAATTTCTTGTGTTGATATCTTCTTGGAATGCGTCCTCAAGGACCTTACAAAGGTGAAGGGTTCAGGCTTAACCAACTATTCAAAAGCTGAAATGGAAGCATTCCTTAAGTTAGAGAAAGATCATAATATATGTATAAAACCATCCAATGAAGGTGGTAATACAGTTATTATGGACAGCACTCAATACTGTGAAATGTGTGAGGTGCTTCTTTCTGATAAATCATGTTACGAAATTTTACCGATTGACCCAACAAGTACATATAGTGCTGAACTAAAAACTTTACTCGATGATACAAAAAGGAATAAGCTGATGGATGAGTCCGAGTATAATTTTCTTCTTCCCAAATCTCCTACAGAAGCTATGTTTTATAGTCTACCGAAAATACACAAAGGAACGAAACCCCTTAAGGGACGTCCAATTTTGTCCACATTTGTACAATCATTACCATCATATACAAGGGACACAACAGATCTACTTAAACGTTTGGAAGGTATATTTGTGGATGACAATACATATCTTGCAAGAATTGATTTGGAGTCCCTATACACGTCGATACCCGAAAATTCTGGCCTGGAGGCAGTCAATTTCTTTCTTAGGTCACGTGGCTGTCAGTATGAAGCACATAATACTTTTGTTATGGATTTGCTAACCTTTTCCTTGACGAGAAATTATTTTGTCTTTGATGGGAGGTTCTTCCACCAGCTGAGGGGTACAGCTATGGGTAGCCCGAGTGCACCCAGTTATGCTAATCTGTACCTCGGCTGGTGGGAGACCTCCAATGTTTTTGGCGATGTACCTCCTATATTTGTGAAAAAGTTGCCCTTTAGGCACGTTACATTGATGACATATTTGTCATCCAGACTGGAACACAGGAGGAGTTCACACAAATGGTAAAAGAGCTCAACTGTAACACTCTTGGTTTGAGATTTACGTCAGAGATAGGGAATCCTTGTCTTGGACGTTAAGATCTCAAAATCTCCAAGTGGTGAACTGGTGACTAGTATTTTCAGAAAGCCAACCTCGATTAACTCGTTACTGGGAAATAATCATCCTAAGCCCCTTAAAAGAGGAATTCCTCGTGGACAGTATCTTAGATTGAAAAGAAACTGTTCTACACGTGAGCAATTCACAAGACAAGTATCAGATCCAAGAAAACGCTTCCTTGCGAAGGGATACCCAGATTGAGTCTTATGTAGAGCTTTAAGAACACCCTAAGTAAAGACAGGAAAGATCTGCTGTCTCCGCAGGAACCAGCTAATGGATTGGAAACAGTAACAAGGTTAATAGGTACATTTGATAATGCGGCAGATCAAGTCAGGGAGGTTTTAAATCGTCACTGGCATATTCTCCAGTTGGATGAAGACATTAGGGGGTATGTAGTAGACACCCCGCGGATTACCTTTAGAAGGGGAAGGAATCTCAAGGACCGTTTGGTTCACAGTCATTTTCATCAAATTGATACCGGGCTTGGGAAACCGAAAGGCTTTTTAAAATATAGGGATTGCGTAGCCTGTCAGTTTATGGAGTAATGTTTCAGTTTTGCAAACTCAGACAAAAGTAAAGAATTTGCAATAAGGGAATTCATCACCTGCAAGACCACACATGTGGTTTATTTAATAAACTGCATGTGTGGTATGAAATACGTGGGCAAGACTATACGCCAACTACGAAGACGGGTGTGTGAACATCTTGGTGATGTGAGACACCCGTGGCAAAGCATGTTTGGACACATCACAATGGTAGCGTAGATTGCCTGAGATGGGTTGGCATTGACAGGATCAAACCCCCAATTAGAAAGGGAGATGCAAATAAAAAACTGCTGCAAAGGGAAAGTTATTGGACATTTATGTTGAAGACACAGATTCCCTTTGGCTTAAATGATTTTGTTGACTTTGGTTGCTTTATCTAGACCATCATGTAGTGGTTATCATGTGTGCTTTACATGCAGAAGGTCCTGGGTTCATTCCCCAGTGCAACCACTTTTCATTGTACAAATCTATTTTTTTTTTTTTTTTGTGGTCCATCTATAAGTTTTAATCTGTCCTTTAATGGATTGTATCATCTTTCTATGGTTCAGCCAATAAATATTGTTGTAGCTGCCTTTAGAACGCTTGTGACATAGACAAATTCTATCTATGTTGACTTTAAAATTCCCCGCTGGCGTTGGGCATGCATGATTAAAGGGTGTCTCACTATGAAATCATAGTTGAAATGTGGGACAAAAATCTAAGAATGTAGGTTTTCCCTTGGTTTCTATTGGCAAAGTCTACGGTTTTAGAGAATGGCTGGTTTACATGTGTTTTGCAACGGTGTTGTTTATTCAGGAAGCATTCTTCCTGCCAGGTCGTGCACTGCAAAGGAAAGGCAGTTAAGTTGGCAGTGATGTGTGTATTGCAGGCAAGGAGAAGCAGGGAGGACATGCAGGGGGTGTGTGTATTGTATCCTCTTACTGCTTCCTCCTGCCTGCAATACACACATCCATGCCCTCTCTTAAAATGCTTTCTTTGATGTCACGGACCTGGGCAGGGCAGAAGCTTCCTCTGCAGTAACAAACACCGTGCAAGCACATGAAACCAGCCAGTTCTCTAAAACCGTTTGCACTTTGCCAATTAACAAGGGCGTACATCTTAGATTTTGGGCCCACATTTTCAATTAATTTCGTAGTGAGAACCCTTTAACAAGACCCTTATGCCCGATGTGGTGTTGGGCGGATTTCCTGCCTGTCAGCATCTTGAGTTAGTGTGCTCTATTTAAATCAGGAGTTACACACGTTCGCTCAGCTGCCTGCAACAAGCTGTATTAAACAGCTCTCCTGACTCCGTAGGAAAAAAGTATCCACTGCTTGAGGTAACTAGTTTAACTATCGGTAGTATATTTTGTTTCAAATATTCAGAGACCTAATTTACCATATTGTACTGTATCTCCTGTAGAAGCAGCATTGTCTGCTCCTATCTAGCTGTATTATTCAGCTATCCGTGGACACAGTTAGAGGACTGTTTTCACTGAATAACGGTAATTATGTTTTTTCATCTTTTATTCAGCAGTTAATCTGCTAATAGTTTGTTTATAAAACACTTTATTTGAATACTCTTGCAGACATGCTTTGCACTATTGGGGATTATGCCATGGTGAAGCTTGCTTAAGTGACATCTAATTTTAAGGTAGGGACAGTCTACTATTGGATCTGTCACTCTACAATTGAAGAGACACTTTCGTAAGTTTTGCTTTCTCTGTATTTTTCTAACCTCAAAGTCGATACTATTGGAGTCTTGTGTCAGTAATGCGCGATATTGCGCTACATTCTTTATGATATATTGTGCAGTTTTGCGTGATATTACGCTATATTGCGTTTCTCTATTCTTTTGAGTCTATTCTCTTGTATATAGCCTTTGTTGTGATCGTAGCTAATACAACATGCAAAACCCCCTTTTTTTTACTCCCCAAAAATAACATGTTGGGACAGGAATTTCTAGGGCTGTTGTAGTAGGGATTAGGTTCCAAATGGGAACGCTCTTATCGGGGCTCACTCCCTATGTTTGTTAGGTTAGGGTTAGTACAATAGTTGTAGGGCATATTAGGGCTAGATGCTGTCATTTTGCATGGTTTATTTTATATCGGGCATGGATGCACATGATGAGAACATCATTCTCCCATTATACAAGTCACTGCTTAGACCACAAATGGAATATTGTGTACAGTTTTGGGCACCAGTTCACAGGAAAGACATTGTAGAGCTTGAACAGGTACAAAGGCGGGCAACAAAAATAATAAAAGGACTGGGTGGACTGCAATACCCAGAAAGATTAACACGATTTGGGTTATTTAGTTAAGATAAAAGAATACTTTGGGGGGACATAATAAATATGTCTAAATATATTAAAGGTCAATATAGAGATCTCTCCCAAGATCTATTCTTATCCAGGACTGTATCTAGAACAAGGGGGCATCCTCTATGTCTTGAGGAAAGAAAGTTTCTACATAAGCATAGAAAGGGATTCTTTACTGTAAGAACAGTGAAACTGCCAGAGAAACTTGTCATGGTGAATTCAATAACAGAGTTCAAAAAGGGTCTGGATGCATTTCTAGAGCGTAATAATATAACAAGCTATAGTGACTAGGATTCTGGAGAGGGGTCGTTGATCCAAGTATTTACTCTGATTGCCAGATTGGAATCGGGAAGGAATTCTTTTCCCTAAAATGAGGACAATTGGCTTCTACCTCATGGGGGTTTTTGCCTTCCTCTGAATCAACACTATAGCACAATAGGTTGAACTGGATGGACATCTGTCTTTTTTTAAGCCTTACAAACTATGTAACTGTGTGATACATAGAAAGAAGAGTTATGTGATGATAAGTGAGAGTTGTATTGTGTGTTAGCACTAGGTCGCATACCACAATGGTGGGGGAAGGGGCAGGAGTGGAGGTATAGGACACAGCCTACAGACACAATCTTCATAGATTGGAGATTGTGCTTCGTCTTTGGCCTGTTCCCCCAGGATCATATTGTGCAGCCCAAAGTCCATACCCTGAATCCCTAAAAGATCAACAGAGTTTAGTACCGTCCTGTTTTGTGTATTGTTTCTATTTTTCTACAGGTTCCCTCCTTTGGACAACATTGTATTCACTGGACCACATCAGACCAATGTTGGTTCCATTTCTGTAATAAAAAGGTCAATGAGGACTTACGGTTCCGGCACCGCCATGGAATGAGTATGTGAGAGGAGCTCCTGAGAGGCGGCATCAAACCTGCAAACTTAATCTGGTCACGGTTACCTGTTTCGCACCGTCGGATCCCCGAACGCCCGCCACACAGCAGTGATATCGTCGGAGCGATTCCGGGCAGACAAGCGCTGACTATGCCGTCCACCCAATGCAGCCTGCCTCATCCCACACCTGAGAGCCTGCTGTGCGCACCCTCCCCCTACACGGGCTCCCAGACGCGTGGGCCTTTGCAGCCCATTCACCGTGACCCAAAGCTCCTGAGACAATCAGCGTGAGGAGAGAGAGACATACCGGTAGACCCTTAAAAGCGTCCCTCTTCTTGCTTCATGCTCTACAGCAGCGACACAGGACACCACTCGGCTACCAGCACCTGAGGTACGCGGACGGGCCCAGGCACTGGTATCAAGGGTACATAGGAGACTGAGTGAACACCCCGGGTGAGTGCTTTTTTTGCTCCCCAATGAACTGCCCAGAACGACCGGAGCCCTAGCTTACATGATATAGCAAACCCACTGACACGTACAACCAAACGCACCAGCATTCTTGAGAGGGCCCGCCGACAGTATAAAACTTCCTGCCTGAGAGGTTTAAGTAACAACTGACCATTTTAATAGCTCGGCATAGGCTTCAATAAAAAATACAGGCTCCTGTTAGATTCCCATACTGGGTTACACAGTTTTCTGCATATGTCCAGCAGCATCTGACCTCCCTGCATAACTTCAGTAGGAGCGGGAGCAATACTGAAGTAGATGACCCAGTGTATGAATAACCAGTCTACACACAAGCTCTTTAGTGGGTAATCCTTCCAGGGAGCTGATAGTACCAGACCCAGTTCTCCAACTAGCATACCAGAATACAGTCTCTAACCTACTGGGGACAACATTGTACCACCATCATCTAGCAGTCATTACCGCCTTCACTGCACTAGCAGGGTACCTGACGGGACACAACACTGACTTTACCACAGAAGTGGAAAACTAAGGGGCTTCAATCACTACCATTACATCTCTTCCACATAGCGGGATAGCTCTGCTGTATAGTACCATATTATACAACGCTCCTGCCATTCCAGTATTCCCAGACCGCCATCATATTTGTAACATCTCTACCAGCCTCACCTATTACACCTGAACTGAACCTCACCTAGGTACATGGAAAAATATCTCAGTAAAATGGTTCGCTCCAAAAATAGAAAGCAATCCTCAAAAAGTGATAAACCCCAAGCGCCAGCGCCTCCTAACTTCACAGCCCAGGAAGATGTGCAAGATGCCCTGGAGGAAGCGTTCTCTTTGTCTGCGGCAGACTGGGACACCACCCTAATACCGACAACAGAAGACTCCCACCTACTACAAACTCCACAAAACCCTCAAGATACACAAGACTTCTCAAAGGCACAGGTCGATACATCAACTCCAGACTTCAAATCCATAGTGGAGGAAGTCGCAAAACAAATTTCGACTGATTTCCAATCCTCGCTAATGGAGTCAGTGGCAAGGATGATAGCGCAAGTAAAATCAGAAGTCAACACCCACAATGAACGGTCGGATGCACATGACCTACAAATCCAAACCATGAGAATCAATACAGACAAAACCTGTTCCCAAATTAATGATCTTCTAAAGGAGAAACAAAGGCTAAACGATAAACTCGAGGATTTAGAAAATAGATTGCGACGCAACAACTTGCGAATTTTAGGTATCTCTGAATCTATACCACCTAAAGCTCTAGCCGTGCTATGTGAAAAAGAGCTTCCTAAAGCATTGGGACTTCCTCACTTTTGCAAAGTAGAGCAAGCGCACCGCCTAGGCCCTGACCTCAGGAGTGGCGCTAGACCTGCACGAGACGAGGGCATCCCTCTCTTTTTTTTTTTTTTTTTTTTGAGAGACCATGTCAAATAATCATAAAATACTTGGATTTCACTGATAAAGTTGCAGTCCTAAGAGCTTTCAAACGACTGAAATCCGACCTTAACTTCAAAGGGAAGAAAATACTCATATTTGAGGACTTTTCTGCGGAGGTTGCTAGGAAAAGGAGGGTCTTCTCTCCAATATGTTCCCAACTTTTCAGCAAACAAATTAAATTTGCACTATTATACCCTGCTATCCTCAAAATATTCCATAGAAATGGGAATTCATCCACCTTCCAGACACCGACTGAGGCTCAGTGCTACCTAGATGAGAGAAATCAGGCCCATTCTAGACCCCCATCACCATCAGTCTCGGACCGTTCTTAGTCATCCGCCTGGCTTTGATACAGTCTCCAGCAATGATCCTCGACCAAGAGAGGAGGACTTTTGCGCTGCTCGGCCATACCGACCCACAAGTCCGAGGGAGCAACGCAGAAGACAGTCCACGAAGATGGTCACTTGAACTGAGCCACCTTATCCGCATAACATGTGGAAATAGGTCTGACTTTAAAGTATAGGTGCCTCACACGCTTGGGCAAGTAGGAAATATATTGTGTAATGAGGTGTGGTTTTTTTTGTTTTTTTTTCTCTCTTCTCTTTCCTTTCCTTCTTCTCTCTTTCGTCTTTCTTCCTTCTTTCTTTTTCTTCCCTCCGGGAGTGACCTCTCTTAGACCATTCTTGCCAATGTTTACGGAAGAGTCTGAGCTGGTCTGATAGCGGCTTCACTTGAATATACCCTGCATTTGACTTGCTGCAAACCAGAAAGCGCTGCCACAACGTTGATATGGCATCCTACGTTTAGAGATCCGGGGTTCGCTTCTAACCATTTTGCATAGCTACAGGTATTTTGACATTTATTCTATGCAGCCTTAATGGAGCTACAGAGTTTGTGACCTAGATTTGCTATTTCTGTTATGTTTCTTATTCCATGTGGAAAAAAGAGAAGTTCAATTACACAGTGTGCTGAAGAGGCACTAGTTAGTACCTCCTCTTCGGAGTGTTATAGGCCAAAGAGTCTTAAGTTAGATCTTAGTTTTGTTCTATTTGTTTAATCCACCAAGATTGTAATCACATATCGGACAGTTGGTTTATCTCATGAAACTGGTTACGTGGAATGTGAAGGGGTTGCGGTCTCCACGTAAGCGTAGGATGATATTTAGGCATTTAAAGCGTCTCAAGACTGATATAGCATTTTTCCAAGAAACTCACCTAGCAGAAAGCGATTTTGTCAGAATGAAGGGACTCTGGGTGGGTCAGGTGTTAGGTTCACCGGCAGTAAAGCAGGGCTCCTTGGACTTATAGGTAAACATTTAAATGGTACAGTTATCCACCAAGACAATGATGCTGAGGGGAGGTGGGTTAACGTTAAAATTAGGATTTCCGATGAGGTGTTCTCCTTTCACAATTTATATGACCCAAACAACGGGTGGAGCGGGCTTTCTTAAACACCTTGAGTCGACCATATTAGCAGATGACAGCGAATTTAAAGTGGTCGCAGGAGACTTTAACTCTGTCGTATCACACATAGAAGACAAAAAGAAAGAAACACCCCCACAACATCAAACCCCACAGAGAATTCCACCTTTAGCTAAGTTCCTACATAACCTTAATCTTTATGACTCATGGAGACTACTTAATCCAGAGGGCAGATAATTTTCCTTCTATTCTCACCCACATAAGATGTGGTCTCGAATAGATTATATCTTAGTCTCTCACAACCTGACGTCAAGGTTAGAGAAATCGACGATTGAAAACATGATCATATCGGATCATTCTCCAATCTTGACGCATCTTTTTGACATTGTCCCGCATGGGTCCGATTACATATGGAAATTTCCCTCCTACCTGACTAAGGATGAAGAATTCTGTACGACTCTCCAGGGCTAGTGGCAAGAATTCCACTACTATAACGAGGTCCATCTAAATTGCCCCCAGCTATATTGGGACACTGCCAAAGCTGTCTTGAGAGGCAGGCTGTTAGCGCATGCCTCCAAGTTTAAAAAAATATTGAAAGACAGAATAGAAACCCTTAGTACTGAACTGCGCATTGCATATGATGCCTATTCAGATACTCCCTCTGAAGCTAATAAATCTAGATGGACAGCAGCTAAACAAACGTATGAATCTTGGCTAGATATAAGGGAAACCCCAAAAGTTGACTAAACAAGAAGCGGCAATATTCCGATATGGTAGCAAACCAGGAAGACTGTTGGCAAGGTTTGCCAAAGGCCGTCACCCCCCGGCCTCCGTACCTGCCCTGAAGGATCTAATGGGAACCCTCACAGGGAAAGACGAGAAAGTAGTCGAACTCTTCCGATCGTTCTATGAAAAATTATACACTGATGAAAAGCTTGACAAGGAGCTCTCCAAATGCTGGCTACAAAATATCGAACTGCCTGGCATCTCTGAAGAAGAGGTGGCGATTCTTGGCTCCCCAATAACAGTGTCAGAAGTTGAATCCGCAATTACTAAAATAAAAAACAACAAATTACCTGGCCCAGACGGTTACACTGGCGAATTCTTTAAAACTTTAAAATCCCAAATTGCCCCAATTCTGCTGGAATTATATAATTCCTATTTATCAGGTACCATGATTCCTTCTTCTATGAACTCGGCGCACATCAATATAATACCTAAAGCCAGTAAAGACCCTATTCTACCAGCATCATATCGCCCTATTTCCCTACTAAATGTGGACCTTAAATTATTGGCTAAGAAAATGGCAGATCGTTTGGCCCCGTTTATCCCGAAACTCATTGGATGTCACCAGGTGGGATTCGTTCAGGGTAGGGCGGCAGTAGCAAACATACGGAAAGTCCTGCTTATTCTGGACGAAGCACAAAAGCACCCCCGCTGTCATCCCTTCTCGGCGCTACTAACAATAGATGCCGAGAAGGCTTTTGATAGTGTGGTTTGCAGCTGGCTGAAGAATGTCTTGGACAGAATCGGACTAACTGGTCCTTTTCGAACATTCTTGATGGCATTATACTGCAACCCAGAAGCTAGAATCAGTGTCCCGGGTTTTATATCAAAAGTTTTTGCTCTTCAACGCGGGACTAGACAGGGATGCCCCCTGTCGCCTTACCTTTTCAATTTGTCAATTGAGCCTCTAGCCAGGTTTTTGATTTACTCCAATATCCTCGAGGGCATGACAATAAGAACCCAAGAGCTAAAGCTGGCACTATTCGCTGACGATATTATATTCTTTGTAAAAAACCCTGAATGTGACCTACCTGCCTTCTTTTAAAGTGGAGCTTAGTATAGTGGAGCTTAGTATATTTTGGCACTTCTCAGGGTTCCATGTAAATGAATCCAAATCCGAAATTTTGCGAATATCCCCAAATGCAACACCTATCTCTTTCTCACACCAGGGTATCCAGCTACAAACTCCTGCCAAGTCAATTAAGTACTTGGGAGTACATATAGGAAGATCGCCAGCTTCTATCTATAACCAGAATTACCCCCCTTTAATTTTGAAAATTGTAAGGGAACTGAATAGATGGTCAACACTGTCCCTCACACTCTTTGCTTGTGCCCATCTTTTCCGCATGATGAGCTTCCCTAAGCTATTATACCCACTCCAGACGATCCCGTTATTGTTACGACACTCTGATGTAAAAATCATACAGACTAGCTTCACCAACTTTATATGGGCTCACAAAAGACCTAGAATCGCTATTAACCCCTTAACGACCTTGGACGTATGCATACGTCCAGGTCGTTTGTGGGTTAACGACCCTGGACGTATGCATACGTCCTGAGGATCGCGCGACTCTAAAGCAGAGTTCGCGAGATCGGCGCGGGGTGTCAGCTGTATATTACAGTGAATCCCCAGCGTGGGCCCAAACCCCACGATCACTCTGGGGAGGGGTGGGGGGGGGTTCCCCCTTAATTTGGGCCAAAGGGTGAAAAAAACTAAAGAGACGGGAGGAGACGTCCCCCTCCGACAGCAACTGCACCGGACCCTCGATCCGTGCAGCCCCCTGCCTTCTGACAGACGCAGGAGGGCACGAATGCCTTCGGGTTGTCTGGACGTCACGATGCCCCCCGTGCCCCTGGGGGGCATGGCCCCTAGTACTGAAAGTTGAATAGGAACCAGTGCACGCAAAAAGCTGGCATTGATTCCTATTAAATGAGAGATCAAAAGATTTCATTCAAATCCCTATGGGGAAAAGTAAACAAAAATAAAAAGTACCGTTTTGGTTCGCCGCGGGGTTTAAGCCTGCCCAAAAAAATTTTGTATGAAATTTTTACCCGTACGTAAAACGCGAAAAAAAAAAAAAAAAAAAACTTCAAAAAAAATTAAAGTTTTTTGTTCATCCCGCAGCACAAAAAAGGAAAAAATTGATCAAAAATGCCTAAAACGCCACTTTTTGCCCAATTAAAACGTCCTTTATCCGCAAAAAAAAAAGCCCTTTAAAAAAACCCCTGTTACGGAAAATAAAAAAAAAGTTATGGCTCTAGAAGATATGATGCATAAATATTCTTTTAACATAAAAAACCTTTTTTTTTTTTAAAGTCCCTTTCTAAACTTAAAAAAAATATTTTTTTGGGTATCGCTTAATCTTTAGACCCCGAGTAAAGTTTTAACTTATTACGGTACTGAAAGTGAGCCTTTTAAAAAAATAAAAAAACTATAGGTTTGCGTATTTTCTTTCATCTGTTTCCCAAAAAAGGGATTTTAAATGATCAAAAAGTCTTGCCCCCAAAAATGATCCAATAAAAACGTCAACTCATCCCGAAAAAAAAAACAAGCCTGTACACGCTCCATACACAGAAAATAAAAAAGTTAGGCTTAAGACAAAGGCAATGCAAAAATTTTTTTTCCTGTTTGAATAAAAGTGTTTTTTGTATAAAAGCAGTAAAAAATAAAAAAATATAAAAAATTGGGTTTTCTGTAATGTTCGCCTGCTGGTTAAAGCTAGTGTTATCAAACGCAGATGGGACCGTTTAAAAAAAAATAAAAAATAAAAAACATACCGGATTGCTTATTTTGTTCAAAATTCACAAAAAACCTTTAATAAAAAGTAAACAAAGGTTGTATGCACCCATAATGGTACAATAAAAGCATCAACTCACCCAAAAAAAACGGCCCCTACACAGCCTGACTAGCAAATTAAAAAAAGTTATGACTTCAAAATAGGAAAACATAAAAAAAAATTTTTTTTATAGACCTTTTTCTTTTGTGTAAAGAAATAAAAAATAAAAAATCTATATAAAATTTTTCCATTGCTTGTCCGACCCCCATAGTAAAGTTATCCTCATTTACACTACAGGGCGAACGTTTAAAAAAAATTTTGAACCCCAAAAAACAATGGGGAACTGCTTTTTTCCACCCCATTTTCATGGCCCCAAAGAAAAAAACGAGGAAAAAACCTGTGCACCCCAAAATGCACAATACACCCAGATGAACCCCTTTAAGGGTTAAATCTAAATTGGGGCGGTTCGGGAAAGGGTTTCACTTTTGGGTATTTTTGGGGCTTGGCAAATGCGACGGCCCCACCAAAATCGGGTGCCAAAACCCAAAATAGGCCCATCCCTTTATCCCTGCCATGCCCCCCAAAAAAGCAGTTTACCCCACATGTAAGGTATTGCCGAATTGGAAGAAATTGCTTTTTTTTTTTTTTTTTTTTTTTTTTTTTTTTTTTTTTGGTTTTTTTTTTTTTTTTTTTTTTTTTTTTTTTTTTTTTTTTTTTTTTTTTTAAGGGGGTTTTTGTTTCCATTGGGGTTTTTTAGGGGTGTTTTTTTAAATTTTAGACTTTTGGGCCTCTCAAAACCCGAAATGGCGCCCAAATAAAATTGCATTTTAAAAAAGAGACCCCCGATCCAGTAGGTGCTCTCCTATTCTGGGGCTTTGGTTTGAGCCAAATAATGCACTAGGGCCCCAAAAATTTGGGTATTTCTAAAAATGGCAGACTGGGGGAATGATATTTCTTGCATTTTTAGTCACTTTTCCGTATTCCAGTAATAATGGGGAAAATATTGAAAAACTGCAAAAAAAAGTGACATTTTGAAATTTTACCCCCAATTTGCTTTTTTAATTTTTGTGAAAATCCTAACTTCCAAAAACCTGTTTAAATACTTAAGGGGTCTAGTTTCGTGAAAAAGGGATAAATTTTTGGGGGGGGATCAACATGCAGGCCCACAAAGACCCCGTCAGAACGGACTGGTCCTAAAAAATGTTTTTGCAAATTTTCTTGAAAAAAGTGAGAAATTACTACTAAATTTCTAAGCCCTCAATGATTATTCAAAAAAAAAGGGCTTTAAAAAAAGATTCCCCAAAAACCCATAGTGGGAATATGGGGATGCTAGTTTTAAACTATTTTGTGGGGAATAATTATCTGTCTTGACGCAAAAAAATTTTTAACTTTTAAAATACAGATTTTTCAAATTTTTTAGAAATTTTGATTTTTTCCAAAAAAACAAGGCTTTATGGTAAAATTTTCTTACTAACTAAACCAATGTGTCACAGAAAACAATCTCAAATCACAGGATAGGTAAAGTGTCAAAAAGTTTTCTCAAAAAAGTTAATACATTTTCACTGCCAATTTCAAAAATAGGGCTTTTTCAGTGGCCAAAACTGGCTGGGGCCTTAAAGGGGTTAAAAAAACCTGCTCCCCCCCTAAGTTGGAAAGAATGTCCCGATATTCTAAATATAACCTGGCCTGCAATTTTTGACTTTTCCTTGACTGGCTAAAAAAAAATCAAAATTCCACACAGCTTAGGACTCTTGTCGCTGCTCCATGGAGTCTGCCAGCTCTTTTGCACACTAAATTTGCCCATGTCCCTCTAGAACTTAGATCTTGTATTTTTTTTAAGGGTTAAATTTGCCACCTGGAAAAAACTGTCGAACTTTTGGACTTCCGCCTTTTTTAAGCAAACATAGTTTAATAGGACACCCCCGGGGTTTCCACAGGGCTTGAATAAAAAAAGTTTAGTCAATGCAGGGGTGGGAATCAATAATGTTTGGGCCTCTGATATCCTCGACCCGAAAACCTACTTTTCCTTGCCAGATCTTCAAAACTTTACAAAGAACTAAGGGTTCATTTCCCTTACCACGGAAGGTTATGGGCTTCCCGAAACAAAGTGAGGCATTGGGGCGAGAAAAAGTTCTATTAATCCCTTTTATGAGATCAAAGTCCTTTTCCCCCGTCGTCATTCCTTGTCCTTACTGTACGCTAAAATTCAAAACTCGGACCCAGGATGGGAAAATTGTTGTTTCAAAATGAAGAAGGAATTTCCCAAAAATTGGCCTACCCCAAAATTGTTAGAAGGGTTTGGGAAAAAAAAAAAAGCAGTTACAATGACGATGGGGGGAGCCCACTTTTGCTTCGTACACCACGATTTAAGCTTAAAAAATTCCCCCCCATCCACAAACCCGCACCTAAAACCCGTTGCCCAAAATGATCTGCCAAAAGGTGTGATTAAAGGGCTTGGGAATGTCCTGAATCCCAAATATTGGGACGCTTTTGCCTGACTTGAAGCGGAGTTGGGAAACTCCTGCACGCTGTCTCCGAAAATTTATTTTTTTCCCGATCTTTCGGGATTGAGAAATCCCCCAAAAAAAAAAGTATTAATTTACTACATAAGCGTACTTTATAAATCATTGGTTATCCAAAATACCGGAGTGGGGGGGAAAATTGGGCACAGGAGACACTATCTCGATAGGGAAAAAAAAGGGAGAATTGCCCAAAAAGACAAAAACAGAGGCCCTTTTTTAAGCAAGGATCCCTTTTTAGTGGTTTTTTTAAGAAAATTGACATCCGCTTATTAGTGACCCCCCTTTGATTCATAATGGAACTAAAAGGTTTTACAGGGCCCTTTGGGACTTGAGGCTGGCCGGGTGATCAGGGGTAACTTCGCTCTGATCTAATTTACTTCTTGGAGTTCTGTCTCTATGACCCCCCCTTTTTTTTTAATCCTTAAAAAAAAACTTGAGAAGACCAGACAATCGCTTTCAAACTAGTACATTTTTGATGTTGGTTATTTGTTAACTCTTGTTGTGGGCGATTTGTTCATTGTGCTATTTTAAAAATTGATATTTTTAAAAATTTGTATTCACAATTTTGGATTTACACTTGCTTTCAGATATACTTTGCATCCAGGGGATCAACATGACCCTCATTTGGACTTAATTGCACTGGAACTATAAAAAATTTAATTCTTTGTGAATTTTTTTGTAATAATCTATATGACATCTTTGCTTTTGTCTATTGTCTAAACCTGAAAACCTTAATAAACATATTTAAAATGGTGTCGGAGAGTGTTTATTTAAATATTTTTTTCCTGTTGTGTCTCCATTTTCTTTTTTTTACCATTTTAAAAAATGTCCCAGAGCAGAAATGAGCTGAAAAAAACGTTCTATGGAGACTACATAATGTTTTTACTATTAAAGTCAGTCTATTAGATCTGTTTTCAGTCGTTTTTTCAGCGGTTTCGCAAAACGAAAAACACCAAAAAAAGACTGAAGACATGTGCAGTTTATACATAGCCTAAGGCTAACAATAACCCCCTCCCACTATTACCCCAGTGCCCAATGCACCAGGGATACTGAGAAGAGTAGATTTTTCCGTCAAAAGTAGACCCTGTATTGTGATGGTTTGCTTATGGGGCTAATGCAGGTTGATTCGTTTAGGGTGTGAAGGTACCAATATCCATGGATGTGCCTGTCCTGATAGTATCAGCCTGCAGCTGCTAGTTTTACCCTGGCTGTTTATGAAAAAAGGAGTACACCACATAATTCTCTTTTTATCATTTGCTTAAAGAAAACAACACAATAAAAAAAAACAACATAGTGCTCCCCCATTTTTCATACCTAAGATAAAACCAGCAGCTGCAGCCTGATGCTATCAGGAAGTGAAAGTCCATGTGTATTACTCTGCCCGCAGCAGCTCCAGAAACCGACCATCACATAAACAGTCTGCTTCTAACTAGAGATGGGCGAATCGATTCTAATGAAGTGAAATTCGTTTAGAAACCAAAGCCGAAGTTTATGGTGATTCGCGGGAACGAAGCGTCCTTTTTTTGTAAAATGGCCGCAAGCACATGGCGCTACATGGGGCAAAGAATTTGAGGAGGAAGAAAGGAGAACCCTGAATGACATGTACAAACATGAAGCCAATCAGAGACCGGCGGGATTCTGTGATTTCACAGCACTATATAAGTCCGGATGGCACCTGCACATTCCTCTTGTTGTGTCCTGGTATAGCGTCTGTGCTGCTGAGCTGGCTCTTACACATCTCTCATTATACAGCTTTAATTAGCGATTGGGGGGGGGGAAAAGACCATTACAAGTCTGTTATTTTGGCTCACTCAGTGATCTTATCTGCTGTTTACACAGATCTCATTATACAGCATTATTCAGCGAGTGGGGGGGAGGAAAAACCACTAAATGTCTGTTACTTTTCTCACTCACGTTTCTGGATCCCTTTGCTCTATACAACTTATCCTGAAAGAAGCTGGCTTTTATCAGAGACTTGGGGCTCATTGCCAAAAATTTATTGCCACCAAAGCTTTTATAAATTTTGATTAGTTTGTGGGGTCTTCTCCCAGGGTGTCCAGGGTTTGGGTGTAATTCTTGCCCCATATACATTTGCAATCTCACTTGTTGTATTATTAGGAAAATTTCAGTTTCTAAAAATCCACTCAATCCTGATAGTGTTGTATTGGAATAGAAATACAGACCGCTTTTTCTGCACCATTATTTAAATTTCTCCGGTTGTATTAGGGAATTTTAAATTCAAGTAATCCACTCATTCCTCATAGTGTTGTATTGGAATAGAAATACAGACCGCTTTTTCTGCACCATTATTTAAATTTCTCCTTTGGGGTATTAGGGAATTTTAAATTCAAGTAATCCACTCAATCCTGATAGTGTTGTATTGGGAAAAGAAATACAGACCTTTTTTCTGCGCCATTATTTCAATTTCTCCTGTTGTATTAGGGAAATTTTTAAATTCAGTAATCCACTCAATCCTGATAGTGTTGTATAGGGATAAAATAACAGGCCCCCGGCTTTTTCGCAGTTAATTTAAAATTTCTCCGCTGTATTATTAGGTTTCAGTTCCGGAAATCCTCTATTTGTTGTTTGTACTTGAAGTGAAATACAGGGGGCCACATGTAGGAAAACTGTCAGGGTCTAATACTCACTTTGTTGCCCATAGCAACCAATCAGGGCGCCCCTTTCATTACATATAGTGCTCTGAAAAGATGAGAGGGGCACTCTGGTTGTGTGCTATGGGCAACAAAGCGAATTTTAGACCTAGACAGTTTTCATACATGTGGCCCAGGGTGCGTATTTATCATATACAAACATCTTCATTAAACAGAGTCTGTAAATCTTTGATCAGACAGTATGTCAGACAGAGAGGTGGCAGGCTCTTCACATGTGAGTGGCAGTGGCACAAACGTTCCTGGAGATGGCCCAGGTCGCAGCAAAGTAAAGGGACGTCACAGCAGGGGTCACTCGGTGAGGCCAGAACTGCCAGTGTCATCTAGCGGCCATGTGTTAACCAGCAACCCAAGGGTTCTTGATTGGTTGGCTAGGTCATTCACTTCCTCCCAAATGACATCTGACAACCCCAGCCAAGAGTCGGTGGGAACGTCAGACACAACCCTTAGTTGGCATGGCCTGGGAGCGGGTCAGCGCCCCTCACCTGCCTTAACCCGCCTCTGTCCCGTCCGGTTCCCTCAGCCAGAGATCTACTATGTGGTCTGGGCTCAGCGCCACTATACAGCGAGGACGAACTCTTCGATGACAGTCAGCAGCTACTTGGCCGTGAAGAGGTGGGGCAGACATCCGCTGCTTCTTGCAGTAGGCAGGAAAGTAGTGATATGGAGAGTGGCACGGGAGGTTATGTTGCAAGCAGTCAGGCTCTGCATTCTGAGACCGTAGAGGAGAATAGCAGTGACGGGCAAACACAAATTGATGACAATGTAGCCAATCACACTTGGGAGCCGGGTGAAGCAGGGGCTTCATCATCATCGTCGGGTGAAGGGGTGTCCACTTGCGCGTCAGGCAGCGGCGCAGCCAGCAAGTCAATAGTGTGGCCGGGAGTCAGCAGGGTGGCAGCAGTGCGAGGTCAGGAGCCAAACGACTATGGGGTAGAAAACCCGATTCGCAGGTCCAAGAAAGTAGCTGCACAGGGGCTCAGCGAAGCAGCGGCGTTAGTAGTCACTCAGTGTGGAGCATTGGTGGTAAAATCACCTACTCGGCGGTGTGGCAGTTTTTTGCTAAGACACCAGAGGAGCCAAACGTGTATATGTAGAATTTGTGGGCAGAAAGTTAAGCGTGGCCAGGGAGCTAACGTTGGCACCACGGCCCTGCATCAACACATGCAGCGGCACCATCCAGTTGCCTGGGAGAACCTTGTCTCAGATATGGTGGTCCATCCTGCTGTCGCAGCAATAGCAGCGGCACCTAGTGGCACGCATGCCATATCAGCCAGTCAAGGCTCCACCACCTCTGCCAAAGAGAGCTGTTTCTCTTTGCCATCATCTGCCGGTCCAGATGTTCCTGCTCCTCGTTACTCATGGCGCTGGCAGTCGTTCAACAAGGCGATTGCCAAGAGACAATAGTATGTATCCAACCATCCTAAGGTGCAGAAGCTGACCGTGCTCCTGTCCAAGTTGTTGGTATTGCAGTCCCTCCCTTTCCGAATGGTGGACTCTGCGCCGTTCAGAGAACTAATGGCTTGTGCCGAGCCGAGGTGGAGAGTTCCAAGCCATAATTTATTTTCCAAAAAGGCAGTACCAGCCCTTCACAATTATGTAGAACAGAAGGTGGGCCAGTCCTTGAGCTTATCGGTTTCTTCCAAGGTGCATGGCAGCGTGGACATGTGGAGCTGTAACTACGGTCAGGGCCAGCACATGTCCTTTACGGCCCACTGGGTGAATGTGCTTCCTACCCAGCCACACCAACAACTTAGACAGGAGACACCGTTTTCTCCTCCACGTTGCCAAACTGCTGTTCCTGCGCCAATGTCCCCCTCCTCATCCACCAGCACCTCAGCCTCCACAAGTGCTGCTCCATCATACCACATGTGCAGGGCACAGCGGTGTCACACAGTTCTACCACAGGAGAGGAACTGCTCCATGTCATGCAGCAAAAAATCGATGTGTGGCTTTCTCCGTGCCAACTGCAAATCGGAACCATGGTGACGGAAACAATGGGAGGAACATGGTTGGTCCGCGCTGCACCGAGGAGGGATAGTCCATGCGCCCTGCATGGCGCACTTGTTCAATCTGGTTGTGAAAAGGTTCCTGAAGTCTTCCACCGATCTTCAAGACATTCTAAAAATGGCCAGAAAACTGTGCATGTACTTCATCCATTTCTAAAAAGCCAGGCAGCAGCAGCAGCAGCAGCAGAACGGCCTCCTCCCAACACACGCTGATATGCTTTTTTAAACCTGGGGGAATTCCACCTCCCAAAATGAAAACCGCCCTGTAGGGAACAGAAAAGGCCAAAAACGTTTTTTTGATAAACCAGGGGGACACCCATATCACCTGTTTAATTTTGGGTTTAAACCCAAAGGGGCAGCCCCTGCGTGGACACCTGCCATTTGCTGAGGCCCGTTTGAGGAAAGCAACTTTAATTTGTAAGTCGCCAGGACAAACGGGATGAATAATGCCCCTTCCCCACTGTTTTCTTTGTCCGGGAAAAAAATTTCCCTAAAAAAATCTTTTTGGGACAGGGGCCGGGAAAAGGGTTGACTACATCTGGGGCCACACCCACCCGGTGGGGGCGAAGGGGGAGGAAAAGGGGCACAAGAAAATTTTTTTGGTGAAATGATTGTTTTTTCTCCCAAAGGTGCCCAGGAGAGGGGGACGGGAAACACCGGAGGGGGTAAAAGGGAGATGAGGCAGAGGGCCCCCCCAAGCATTTTATGGCAGATCATTGGAGATGGAGGCGGGAGTCCCCAGTAACTTGTGAGATGGCTCTCTTTTATGCTGTTTTCCCTTTGGCTAGTGACAGCCGAATAGTCCCCAAACCGGGCCCAAAAGGGTTAACTTCTGGCTCTCCCCCCTCTTGGCCCCCTTTTGTCCCGGTCCAAAAGGGGGAGCCTTTTTTCCACTCCCTGGAGGGGGGAAAAACCCAAATACTATGGGGAAAATCTCCGTAGTCAGTTGGCCCCAGCCTATTTTCCCAGCGGGTTTCCATCCCTTAAACAGGTGGTGACCGGGGGGATTCCTCAGCACTCAGTCCCAAACTGCCACCTGCTGTGGGAAGGGGGTGGGTGGTAGGGGGCGAAATCAGCTCCACAGCATAAACCCAAGTCATTGTGCCACTCTATGCCCCTCATGCTGCTGCGTTTTTTTCCCTCCCCTCCCACATTGTGCATTGTCCCAATCTGTAAGCCCATGCTGCTGCTTTGCTGCGCTTTTCACTTCCCCAACTTTTGTAAATTGTCCACTCTATGACCTAAATGCTGCTGCGGGTTTGCTTCCCCGTCACCCCCCACACTTTTTTCATTGTGCCACTCTGTGGCTACTCCTTTTTTTTTTCCCCAACCCTCCAAAATTTGTCATTGTGCCACCCCTGACCTCATCTGCTGCTGTTTGTTACATATTTTAAAAAAGGGTTGAAGAAGACATTGTTCATAAAATTTTAAACCCAAAGGGGTTTTTGGGGAAAATTTTGGGTGAGGGAAGAGCCCAAGGGACTTTAAGCCCGGGCCTAAACCACTGGTTAATGCCCGGAACCCCAAAAAACCCCGGCAAGAAACCAATCTTGCTCCGTGGAAAACCATATTTTGCCCCCCGGGCCCTCCACAGCCAGGATCCAAAATTTAAAAACATACTATTTTAATGCATTAATATTCTTTAGGTTCCAGGTGGGGTTTAAAGCCATTTTTGAAATTTCTCTACATTTCCCTGCGGGGCCCCCTTCCTCAGCCCGGCCCTACCCCCAAGATTCCCCCAGTTTTTTAAACGTAAAGGAACCTCTTCTCCTCGGGAGTTTAAAACCCTTTTTTTTCTCTAGCAAAGGGGAATGCCCCCTTGCCCTTTTGGGGGGGGCTTCACTTGAAATAATTTTTCCCCATACTTTTTGTGGGGATCATTTATATAAAAAATTTTCTTTCCCCCCCCTACCGTCTTTTCTCAAGATAAATAAGTTAAATTCTACAAACCCTTCCCCTCTTTAACTAAGTTTGCCCCATTCCCCTTTTTGGGTTTGGGGTTCCTCGTCTTTGAAACTCTCTCTAGTTTCCTTTTAAATCTCTTCTAAAAAATTTGGGGCCCAAAAACTGAACGCATATTCAAATTTAAAGGACGCCCAAAATGTTTTTGTACAGCGGAAAGAATTACTTTCCTTTTTCCCTCGAGTCCCCCCCTTTTTTAATAATGCCAAATCTTTTGCTCTAGACGCAGCTGATTGACACCCCCATGCTTTTTCTTTTCCCAAAGATCTACAAGAACCCCCCAAGGCCCTTTTTCCTAAACAAGCAAATTCCAAGTTTTTCTCCCCTAGGACAATAGGGGCCCTGTAGTTATTTCTACCCAGATGCAAAACCCCTTAAACATTTACCCTACATTAAACCCCCTTTTTCCCCCAAGTGGATCCCCAAAAGGCACTCAGTGTGTCCGGGGCCCTGCTTGCAACTTATGAGCATCTTCCTTTAAGATTCCCAAAAACTCTGCAAAACCCCTTGGTGTACCCTGCAAAAATCAAAAAACCTTTCTTTAAACCCTTCCAACTATATCGTTAATAAAAAAACATTAAAAAGAGAACCCAATACTGACCCTGGGCACACCTTTCCAAAAAACCGGGGGCCCAAATTTATAGTAGGAGAAATTTTACCAACATCTCTGAGTCACCCAGCAGCCAGTTTTTTAATCCAATTACACCCCTGTTATCCCTAACCCAATGGATTTTTAATTTACCAAAACAAAATGCTTAAGAGGGACAGTGTCAAATGCCTTTGCAAAGTTTAAAAAAAAAAATATCCACAGCTGCCGTGCAAACCAGACTTCCCAATCACCTCTTCATAAAAACAATTTAAAATTGGGGTTTTGGGGGTTTGTCCTTCGTAAATTTCCCTGCGGCCCCTCACTAATAAATATGTTTTGTCAACAAAACCCCCCGTTTATAGTCCCTTTTGGCCCCTTTAAACTTTTTTCCCCCCAACAGATATTAAACTTTACTGGGCTAAATTACCCGGGCAAGACTTGGAGCCTTTTTTGAAGATGGGAAAATAAAATTTGCCCGTGCACCAGTTTTCCTGGTTTTTATACCAGTCACCCGGGAATCTCTAAAAAATCATGTACAAGGGGAAAACCGGAAAAAACCGGCTGAGCTCTTTTAAAAACTCTTGGGTGAATGCCCTCAGGGGCCCGGGCCTTGTTTACATTCCCGTTTTTTTTAACTTGGCTTTGCCCTTTTTTTACACTGAGCTAATTAAAAATTTTAGCGATTATGTTTTTAACGTTTTCTGGCACCACCCCTACATCTGCACCCCTTGGGGCCCCTCCCCATCAACTATAAACTTTATTGTAGTATATACTAAGCTGGAAACCCATTTAGGGACCTTGCCCTTCTTTTTGGGTCACCAGTGACCCGCTCCACATCACAGGTTTTTAAGGGGGCCTAGTTGCTCTAACTTTGGCTTTTTGGCATTATATGCTTAAAGAATTTCTTAGGGTTTAGTCTTGTGGGCCCCTTTGGGCCAAACCCGCCTTTAAATTTTAAATTTTTTCTGCTTTTATCACTTTTTTACAGAAATTTTTTTTAAAATTTCTATAATTTTTAAAGGCTGATGCCGACCCCCTTTGACAAAATTTTTTTTTTTTTTTTTAATGGTTGGTTTTTTGTTTTTTAAACGGGCCTTTTAAAATTGTTTTCCCAAAAAGGAATATATTTTGCAATAAATTTCCCCCAAAATATATTTAAAGCCCCCCATTTGGATCAAAATCACTATTTTCTAAAAAGCTGCTCCCCCTTTTAAAGGGCCTGTATTGCAAACCCCCAATAAGGGAAAAAATTTTTGGGCCCCTTTTAAAAAATTTAAAATTTTTTTGCCCTTCCCCTCGTTTTTCTTTTTTCCATTTTTTTTGCTAAAAAAGAATTATATTGTGGTCACTGTTACCTAAAAATTTTCAAAACCCTGGGTCGCTCCATTTGCTTTGTTTAAAAAATTTTACCCGATCCCAACAGGCATCACTTCTAGTGGGTTTCCCTTCCACAAAAATGCCCCATAAAATTTTTTTCCCCTAAAGATTGAGGAAAAAATTTTCCTTTCCCTTTTTATTTTATGCAGAACCGTGGGCCCCCATTTAATGGCCTTGGGGAAAATTAAAAATCAAACCCATTATTTAAATGTACCCGCCTTTCTGGGCCCCCACCATTTTTATTATGCATTGTTCTTCCCATCTCCTCCCGTGATGTTCGGGGGGCTATAGATTACACCAAAAAAAAAAATTTTTGCAAATAATCCCCCCTTTTAAATTTTACCCACAAAAGTTTTTTTCCCTCATTAAAACTCTCCACCCTGTAAATTTCCTCTTTTAAAATTTTCCTTTTATATCACTCCCTTTCAAAACCGACAAACTCCTTCCCCACCCCCCTGTTCCTCTGTCTTTCCTAAATAGATTTTCCAAGGAAAATTTAAACCTTTTCACAAAAGAGACAATTTGGGCCAAGGGGAAAAATTCCCCCGTCCCCCCCTCTCCTTTTCCCTTTTGGCAACCCCAAACCCGGGCGTATTTTTTTTCCCGGGGCGCCCTGAAGGCCCCAAATGAAAATGGCCCCCTTTCCCTTTCCTGCAGAACAGGTTGCAAGACCTGCCCGTCACATCCACACCCCTGACAGGTTGGGACCGTCCCACAATTTACCGCAGGGGGGCAAAAAATTTTGTCTGTGAATTTTAATTTCTTGTAAAACCCTCATTCTGAAGAAGGGGAGCTATTTTTCTCGAAAGCTCACCATCAAATTTTTCTCAGTTAGCCTTAAAAAGGATCGCCTGATTTCTTTACTCTTCTA
>JAODAL010050393.1:0-27441 GCA_025379985.1 Phyllomedusa bahiana
GGGCCAGGACCATAGCACAGTCTCCAGGTACTTAGGGACACATGTAAGAAGGAAGGGGGCTCTTCAAGTGAATTTCGAGTCTCGTTTTCAGGTAAATGCCCTAAAGTCTGAAATTTTTTCTGTCTTTAAAATGGATCTAACGTTCGATGCCCCCTTTGCCTATGTGTTGGGCGCAACAAAAATTTAGGCGCATTAGTAATGCAGCTAACTGAACAGCTAAAATGGGCTTTAAAACTGCGTTAGAATAGCATGTCAGTGTATAGAAACTATGGTACTGATCTTACTTGGTGGACTATAAGTCCAAAAGACCTTGTGTGCAGGCTTTTGTATTAAATAAAGGGTGAGAGGCAAAAAAAAATTTTAAAAATTAAATTAGAAAAAATTTAAAAATGGAAAATTTTAACAAAAACATCAGGGGGTTTAATTAATATAAAACTAGTTTTTAGATTCTTTTTTCATTTAAAAGCCTTTTATAGGAATATTTTAAAATTTTTTTTGGGGATAATTTTTATTAACATTTTTTTTAAAATTTAAAAAATTTTAAATTTTTATAATTTTATAATTATCAAAATTACTATTTGTTACTGTACGGTGTAATTTGGGAAAATAAGGGACATTTTTTGACCTAATGGCAAATCTACTCCCCCCCCTTTCCACTCCTAGCTTGAAACCCACATTGAAATAGGCTGCCTATCGAGCAGAAATGCACCTTTTTTTGCCGAACCACATTCATATATCTGTCTAATATTACAGGGGGCGAAAAGCCCCCAAACACCCCCAAAAAACCTCCCAAAAAGGGGCGCTTTAAAAAGTGTGGAGTCTTATAACAATGCGCCTTACACATTCATTGCCATTAAAACATCAAGACTGTTCACTTAGGCGCATTTTACGCCAGAAAAGGGTGAAAAACCCGATCATACATGTCTCCCTTAGTCTTCTGCTCCTCCTCCTAGGAGATTGTGCCTGTAAGTTGTGGCCCGTATCCCCTCTCCTGCCCCTGTCTGTAAACATTGCATTGTACAACCTAGTGCCAACACAAAATACAGCCCCCATCTATCACCACAGGACCTAATAACTAAGATAGCAAACTGCAGAATTCATAAGGCAACCAGCTGCTGTGCAAACATGTTGTGTGAGTGACTGAGTTACAAAGAGGACCAGTTCCCTTTGTTTAATGACCTAAAGACCATGTAAATTTGACACAACATCTAAGTTAAAAAAAAGGGAAACATATGTCTCAATCCTGACACCTCATAAGCTGTTTTTGGAGCCCCCCAAACCTATCCCGTTTCAACATTCCTTTAAAAAAGATCCTATGTACCTAATTGTAAGATTATGAAGGCTTATTAATATAATTCATAATAGGGTCACCTAAGGAGGATTTATGAGCATCACGTGCCTCTAAGATGTATATATCTCCACAGAATCTACACAACCATCACACTTGGAATATCGCTGAGATTCATCTGTTTCCTATGTCTAAGAAAGGATATTATTTGAAGTTCCGAAAATGTTTTTCCTAAATAAGGATAAGGTATCCAGAACATACCATACCATCCAACGACCTAATGGACTTATCGGGCATCTTACTGATGATATCCTACAACGCTATTCCAGATGGACTATTTACGTTTCTGTAAGATTACCTATGGACTTTTGTTTTTGTTTTTCCTTAAGTACTACTTAATTTTCCTCACCCCCATTCTCCTGATGCATGAGAGCCATTTTTTGCTTAAAGGGGATGTATCGCCTCCTTACTTCGGCTGATTCACTCTTCTCTTAGCTTCCCAGCTCTGTGAATGCAGGGGCGTTTCTTCCCCTCCCAGCTGGATGACATCATCCCTCCTTCACTGCTGGCCTGAGACTCCCCCCCCTTCCCTCTGAGTCCACATATCACTGTGTCTCTCCCTATCAGTCTTATTTTATAAGAGCTGTATACATACCACAGGCTGCATTCAATCTAATCTGAGCACTGATCTCTCACAGCTGGAGATGTATTACAGCTTTCTAAGAACAGCACAGATCTGCGTGTATGCAGGAGAGTTAGGCACAGGGTCAAAACTGTCATGTTTTCTCATTGTACAATCTGCTGCAGTCTGTTTCTGCTAGGTCTGGAAACAGAAAATGCTACGGCCCCTAACTCTGAGTCAGACACACAGCTCCATGAATTGACCCAGGGGCTGTACAGAATGTAAATGAGCTCTCAGCTAGTGAATTGCAAGGAGGAGGGATCAGGAGGGATTAGACCCACACTGGATATCAGTGTAAACAAAAACACAAGATAAGGGACAATGTGAGAACAAGGCAGCTTTGCTAATGACATCCAATTGCAAAGTTGCTTGTTTTCACTGTCCCCTTATTCTGAAGACCATTTAATGAAACGATAACACCCCTTTAAATAAAGCTTTGTTTGAAAAATAAAAAATGTTTTCTGATGTTTTTCTATGTGTGTGCCATGGTAACTATTTACTTTTTAATAGTAAACAGCTGACACACACTGCACAAGGAGCAAAGTCAGCTAAGCTTGCTCCATGAACACCCTCCTAATTTCTGCCAAATATTTATATATTGGATGTTGGAAAGAGGTCAATATTATAATCAGTCCTACACCTATGGGATCATCACATATCAGGACAGATTTTTATCATCTGATAGCATTCTGTGAAACTTTTCTTTTAATGATAGCACGTAGAGATCTTGAAAACCACAAATAATTAATACAGAAGACATACTGCATTATAAAATTGTAAAATGTTATATATTTACAATAAACAAAAAGTTATGGGCGACATGAATGAATGGCCAAAAACCTGTCTTAGCCCTACTCTATAGATAATGATATAGTATAAACAGTCGTACTCCCAAATTTGGTATATTCTGCACCAGATGCAATGCTTTTGAATGCACCAAGTTTGGAGGGTCGTGTTGCGCCAGAATTATACGATTGCGCCAAAGTTTGGTGCATAACTGTCATACAAATCCATACGAATAACTGTTGGTGCCTAAATGTCATACAAATCCATACGAATTACAGAGTTGTATGGCTGAGACAAATTTTTACCGTAGAACGGGAAACATGTATAGAGTGCTGTGAGACACTTTCATACATACTGGTGCCTTCTACAGTGCCAGGTTTCATACATGTCGGCCAATATGTTTTTGTTGAAAGTAGAATACATCTATGTTTGGCATTTCTACTGGGGGTTTTGTCAATGTTTAAATCACTTTTGATAGCAAGAGTGGCACAGACAGCACTACTGTTGCTGTCAAATAACTAAAAACCTTGACAGAACCACTGGTGGAGCCTGTTGTATAGTATGTCTTGGGATCCATCATATGCGATATATAGTATGCTTTTGTATGAAGATCACAATGCATAGGACTCCTAAAACTTTCATAAAACCCTTCGCCCTGACCTAACAAAAATATGAAATTATGTACAATCTCCTCTATATGGTATTGTGGCGTTACTACACATCGGTGTTAAATAGATAACTTTATGCAATTTTGGAGTTTTTATTAGGAAGTTTGCCCCCCCTAAGATTGGGTGTGGGAGAACATTGTTTCATCCAGTGAATGCACCTGTTAAATTTCTTCCATGTAACACTGGGGCTTATATTACTACGGCCACTTGGAATAGTTTATTGTTTAGCCTTTGAGCTGAAAGTATGGTTTTGTGTCTGTGTTTTTTCATTCATGCTATTTCTCACTACTAAGACCATGTCTCTAATGAGGGTTACGTAAAAAATAAGCCGTTTTGTAATTGTGTTTGCTTCAACCTAAGTCAATTAGTATAGTAGATATAGAGAATAAACTTGCAACTTAAGATATCTCTGCAGCTGCTGGTCGGGACAAACGCCACCCTTTTCTGTGGCTGGCTTGCTGACATTTCATTCAGCCTGTTGAGGTACACCCCCGGACAGGAAACGCCCCCCAAACATGCCCCCTGGACTGTGAGTGGCTGCCTGCACTCTCTGTGTTTACTCCCCTCTGAGCTGTGAGAATCGAACTGCCTGAGATGGCTGTGTGTAAGAGAGAAACTGGGACAGCCCTATGTGATGGCTCTCCATTGATAGTTCTTTGTACTGAGTAACTTCACTTTCCCTCATATAACACAGTCTTATACCCTGTGCTCCCCCCACATAACAACCTTATACAGACAGGTTTCTTAACTATATAAATAGTAAAAAGATTAAAACAGAAAATGTTGGCCCTTTAAAAAATACAGAGGGAGAGACCAGTAGAGGGCGATGAGAAAAAAGAAAACGTATTAAAAACACTTTTATCTCCACTGAGATTAACCGATGGATGACCTACCTGATGAACATAGAGAGAGGTAAACTCCAACTTAAAAGTTTTCTTGTCTAACCCAGGAAAGAATGCTGCTCTTCTTAGAAGCATTAAAAAAGACAAAACCCAGACCAATACAGAAGGCAATACACCCACGTGTCTCTAAGAGAGTTACGTGATGTCAATAGATAGCCCCATTCTTAATATTCATTGAATGTCTAATGAACTGTGGTATGTCCCAAAGGAATGCGCAATATCAAATTTGGTGCCACATACAAAAGGGGTCACAAAGTGAATCCAGAAACTATAGGCCAGTAAGCTTAACCTCTGAGTGAGTAAAATGTTTGAAGGATTTCTCAGAGAGCATCCTCGAGGAATCTCACTGATAAATAAATGTATAACGTCCGTTCCAGCAAGGGTTCAAGAAGAAACTTCCTGTCAGACTAAACTCATCAGGTTCAATGAGTAAGTCATTGCTAGACTTGATCGGGTGAGGCACTGGAATGTCAAAATGCCTAGATTTCTTCAAAGCATTTGATACGGTGCCACATAAAAGGAGTTGTAAATAAAAAGAAATGCAATGACTGGGGGAAATTGTGTCAATTGTGAAAGTAGACAGGCTCACCGATAGAAAAACAAAGGGTATTAATAACGTCCATACTCAGGACAGAATCGCTGTTACTAGTGGGTACCACAAGGGTACAGAATTTGGCCGCAAACCTCCTATTAACATTTTCACTTAATTATCTTACACAGGTAATACACAGTATGAATATCATCTTTTTTTTTATTGCAGACTATACTAAGCCCTTACAGTGAATCCCCCAACAACAAAAAGAGGATAATATGTTATTACAAAGGGATCGGATAAGTTGGAGGCCTTGCATTGGAATACTGGCAGATGAGTGTCTTAAACACTGATAAATGCAAGTTATGCCCATGGGTAAGAGATATCCATTACATGATTACTGATTAAATGGAAAAACACTGGGTAAAAGTGAAATGGAGCACAGGACTTGGGAATCCAGGTGGACATTAAAACTGTTAATTGTAGCAGCCAGTGTCAGGCAGCAGCAGCCAAAGCAAATAGGATCATGGGTGCATCTAAAAGGGGCATAAGATGTCACATGAGGAAACTTATATTCACCATTATACAAGTCACTGGTTTGAGACCACACATGGAAAAATTGTGTACAGTAATGGCACCGTTCACAGGAAAGAACATTGTAGAGCTTGAAACAGGTACAAAGGCGGGCAACAAAAATAATAAAAGTACTTGGTGACTACAGTTACACAGAAATGATTGGCAAGATTAGGGTTATTTATTTAGAGAAAATAAGGCTATCGGGGGACATACATATCATATGTTAAAATACATCAAAGGTCATATAGAGAGCTCTCCCAAAATCTATCTTCATACACAGGGCTGTATCTAGAACAAGGGGCATCCTTTACGTCTTGAGGAACGAACAGTTTTCTACAATAAACAAAGAAAGGATTCTTAACTGTAAAGCATTGAGACTATGAATTTCCTGCCAGAGGACTTAGACATGGAGAATTCCCAATAAACCTGAGATCAACAAAAAAGGTTTGGATGCATATCTGGAGCGTAAATAAAAAAAACAAGTATATATGTGCCTAGAATCAGGAAGAGGGGATCAATTCATCCATGGATTTATCTGATTTCCAGATTGGAGTCAGAAGATAAATTTTTCCTAAAAATGGAGGACAATTGGCTTCTACCACATTGGGTGTTATTTTTTTCCTTCCTCTGGAACAACACCTAAGCACAACAGGCTGAACAAAGATGATACGACAGTCTATATATTAAGCCACTAACAAACGATGAAACTAAGAAACCACCTTCTAAAAACATAGGGGAGGAGGAAGTGGGTCAACAGCATATCTACACACCCTGCCAAGCTAACCACTCAGTATCAGACTGTGATGTATAACAGCATAACACCAAAGAAGATAAGATGGTAACAAGGACTTGTTACAGTTCCTGGATACTGGGAACTTCTGAGTCTCACCATGAAGCATGAAACTCTGAACCAGAAGCCTTAGAACTGCAGCCAGAAGCAGGAGGTCTGCAAAGCTGAAGATCCTCTCGGCCCCTGTCTCCTGCTAACACAGAATGATAATGTCCACACAGCTCATCATAGAGGAGACACGCCCACCTGGCAGGTAGAGACATGCCTACTGAGAGATAGACTTCGCCCCTGGATTTGAAACTGAAAGATATAATCTCAAGTGAAAGAAATCATACAAAACGAAAAAAACCTCTTAAAATATAATGTAGCAACAATCAGCATTAGACAGAAGAAAATACGACCAATATGCGAATAACCTGTAATAAAAGCATTGACTAAGCAAGACAAAAATAGGGATAACATTCAGAGCTCTGAAAACAAGGTAGTAGAGAAGGATAAGATTAACTCAAAAAAACGATATTCTGTCACATACTCGCGAAAGTTATCCGACAAAAAAAAATTCGGGTATCCCGAATATACTATAGGACGAAACGCAATAAAAAAGCAGCTAAAAATCCAGGCTGCCACAGAGCCACGCCTGGGAGCTAGTAGAACGTTGTAGCCATGCTTAAAAATAGCAGAGGGAGCTATGGTTTATAGGTCTTCATACAATAGTTTGTTTTAGAATGACACGCACATGACTGCCTGCCCTCTTAGAATCGCGATCACTATAAAATTCCCTGGCAAATAAAGAGGTCAAAAACTGACCAAAAAACTGAAAGCGGAATGTATCCAGATAAGACAAGCCAGAGAAAGCAAGAAAAAAACAAGCATGAGAGCCTCAGGTGTGCAACATTAGTGACAGATGTGGTAGGTGACCGGCAGCAGATAAAGCAGCATGAGGTCAGCAGTGGCACAATGACAATCTGGAGGAGCAAAACAGGATGAAGCCACAGAACACACATGACGAGAGCGAATGTCACTGGCGGCAGCAGCAAGAGTCAAGCAGTGGCACAAGACATTCTCGGAGTGGCAAAACAGGAGGAAGACCACAGAATGGCACAAATAACTAGAGACGGAGGTACAACGGCGGCAGCACAATGAGGTCAGGCAGTGGACAAAGACAAACTGGAGGAGGCAAAACAGGAGGAAGCCACAGAATGGCCAACAATACAGAGAGCGGAGGTCACGGCGGCAGCAGCAATGAGTCAGGCAGAGGCACAATTACATTTCTGGAGGTGGCAAAACAGGAGGAAGCCATAGAAATGGCACAATGACTGAGAGCGGTGAGGTCACTGGCGGCAGCAGCATGAGGTTCAGCAGTGCACAAAGACATTCTGGATGTGGCAAAACAAGAGGAAAGCCACAGAATGGCACAATGAACTAAGAGCGGGAATGACACGGCGGCAGCAACATGATGTGATGCAGTGGCACAATGACATACTGGAGGAGGCAAAAACAGAAGTAAGCCACAAAAGGCACAATGGACTGATAGCTGCTAAGGAATATCACGGCTTGAGCCAGCATGAGGTCAGGCAGTTGTCACCAAATGACATACAGGAAGAGGCAAAACAGGAGAAGCCATAGGACAATAACAGAATTGGCACAATGGACATGAGAGGCGGCATGTCACAGCGGCAGCAGCATGGAGGTGAGGCAGTTGCACAATGACAATCTGGAGTGGCAAATCAGAAGGAATGCCACAGATGGCACAAAGACATGAGAGCGGAGGTCACGCGGCAGCAGCAGAGATACAGGCAGTGGCACAAAGAAATATCAGGAGTTGAGGCAAATACCTGATGAAGCCACAGAAATGGCACATATGACTGAGAAGCGGAGGACAGGCGGCAGCACAATGAGGGTACAATGCAGTGGCACAATGACATTCTGGAGGTGAGCAAAAACAGAGGAAGCCACAGAATGGCACAATGACTTAGAGCGGTAGGAGCACGGCGGCAGCATCATAGTCAGGCAAGTGGCAACAATGACATTCTGGAGGTGGCAAAACAGTAGGGAAGCCACAGAATTGCACAATGACTGAGAGCGGAGGTCACGGCGGCAGCAGCATAGAGGTCAGCGCAGAGGCACAAAGACATACTAGAAGGCGTGGCAAAACAGGAGGAAGCCGCCAGAATGCAACAATGACTGAGAGCGAGGTCACGGCGGCACAGCATGAGGTACAGTGCATTTGGCACAATGACATTCTGGAGGAGGAAAAACAAGAGGAAGCCACAGAATGGCACAATGACAGAGAGCGTAGGTCACAGTCGGCAGGGGCAGCTATGAGGTCAGGGCAGAGGCACAATGACAATTCTGGAAGGAGGCAAAAACAGGAGGAAGCGTCCACAGAATGCACCATGACTGATAGCGTTAGGACATGGCCGACAGCAGAATGAGTACAGCAGTAGGCCCAATGACATTCGTGAGTGGAAAACAGGAGGAAAGCCACAGAATGGCTCAGATGACTGGAGAGCGGAGGTCCACATGCGTCAGCAGCATGAGGTCAGCAGTGGCACAATGACTCAGTGCTAGGACACGGCAGCATCCACAGCAGCACATGAGTTCAAGAAGTGGCACAATACACAGAGTAGGTGAGGACACGGCAGCACCACAGTAGCAGCATGAGTCAGAAAGTGGCACATAAACATTCTGAGAGGTGGAAAAACAGAAAATAGGCCACGAGTGCACAATCACACAGAGTAGAGTCACAACAGCACAGAACGAGGTCACAGCTGGCACAAAGAACATTCCCCCCCTTTTGGGGTGGAGGTGGCAAAACAGAATAGGCCTACAGTGTGCACAATGACACATGTGGAGGGCACGGCAGGAGTCACAGCAGCAGCATGAGTCAGAGAGTGCACAATGACATTTCTTGAGGTGCAAAAACAGGAGGAAGCCACAGAGATGGCACAATGACTGATAGCGGAGGTCACAGCGTCAGCAGCATGAGGTCAGGTCAGTAGCACAATGACTATCTGGAGGTGGCAAAACAGGAGGAAAGCCCACAAAATGCACAAAGACTGAGAGCGATGACACGTGCGGCAGCAGCATGAGGTCATGGCAAGTGGCACAAAGAAATTACTGGAGTAGGCAAAAACAGGAAGGAAGCCACAGAATGGCAACAAAGACTGAGAGCTGCGGTCACAATGCGGCAGCAGCAGAGGTCAGAGCAGTGGCACAATGAACATTCTGGAGGTGGCTAAAACAGAGGAAGCCACAAATGGCACAAAGACCTTAGAGAGCGGTATATCACGGCGGCAGCAGCATTAGGCAGGCAGTGCACAATGACCTTCAGACTGGAGGTGGCAAAACAGTAGGAAAGCCACAGAAATGCACAATGAGACTGAACGGAAAGTCAACGAGGCTGTGCCAGCAGCATGAGGGTCAGGCAGTGGCACAATGACAATCAGAAGGTAGGCAAAACAGTAGGAAGCCACACGAATAGGCACAAAGACTGAGAGCGTGAAGGTCACGGCGGCAGCCAGCAATGAGGACAGGGCAGTGGCACATAAAGACAATCTGGAGTCGGGAAAAACATGAGGAAGCCACAGAACTGGCACAATGACTGAGAGCGGTTAGGTCACGCGGCAGCAGCATGAGTCAGGCAGTGGCACAATACATTCGAGGACGGAGCAAAACAGGAGGAAGACCCAAAAAACAGAATTGGCACAATGAACTGAGAGCGGAGGTCATGGCGGCTGCAGAATGAGGTCAGGCAGTGGCACAATGACATACTAGATGAGGCTACATCAGAGGAAGCCAGAGAATGGGCTACAATAACTGAGAGCAGGACACACAAAAGGCGCAGCAGCATGATGACAGGCATATGGCACATAGACACACTGTTTAGGACACGGCAGCAGCCACAGCAGCAGCATGAGGTCAGAAAGAGGCACAATGACCAGTGTAGTAGTGACACGGCAGGCAGCCACAGAAGCAGCATAGAGGTCATAAAGTGCACAAATGACAGACTGGAGGTTGAAAAACGAGTATAGGCCACAAGTGGCACCAATCAACACAGTGTAGAGGTCACAACAGCACATAACGAGTCAGAGCATGCACAATGACATTTCTGGAAGGGGGCCAAAACAGTATTATGCCACAGTGTGGCACAATGACAACAGTGTTGAGTGCTACGGCAGGATTCACCGCAGCAGCATGAGGTCAGAGAGTTGCACAACAACAATCTGGAGGTTGGCAAAACAGGAGAATGCCACATAAGAGGCAACAATGACTGAAGAGCAGGGTGAGTCGGAAGTCACGGCGGCAGTCAGCATAAGGATCAGGCAGAGGTCACAATGACACATAGTGGAGGAAATGGGCAGCAGCCACATCAGCAGCATGAGGTCAGACAGTGGCACAATGACAAATATCCAGGAGGGTGGCAAAAAAAGGAGTATGTCCAAGATGGCACAATTACAGAGATTTGAGGTGACGGCTGCAGGAGCAAACCAGCATGAGGTCAGAGAGTATGGCACAATGACACAGTGTGGAATGTCACGGCAACAGCAACAGCAGCAGCAGCATGCAGAGGTCCATAGAAGGCAAAATGACAGAGTGTTTGAAGTGGGTGGCAAACCAGTCCCTGGTAAAGATGGTGGAACAGGCATATGTGAGAAACAGTCAGCAAGTATAATGTGGCATACAGGCGGGTGGCGGCATCAGAATAGTAGGCTGTGGTCCAGGTAGTAATGAACCCAGACTGACGCTATGCTCATTGGTGTGTGAAATCCAGGCCGATCCACCACGCCTGATTCACTAGACAAAGGCATTTCGATCCACATTTCCTGGACAAGCGGGTTCTCCATAGGGGAAAACCGAAGGCCCCCGCCCACACTGAAAAACACACCGCTCTGATGCCATAATAAAACACAACTGGCCCGGTGCAGGACAGCTTCTCCACTGCAAACTCGTCAAGTTGCGGCCACAGTACATTTTACATCCAGAAAGGCTGCCCAGTAGTCCCAGCGGATTTTCTAACTGATTGCAGAGTGCAGACCAAGTAGGCCACAAGCCTATTAGTTCAGGGACTGCCATCCAGCCTGCTCTGCAGCTGCTTGGCGACAGCCTCCTCAAAGGGCGGGTGAAGGAAGCTTGCTCATCAGAGACTACCATACTTAGTTACAACAGATTGTGCTGGTACTGCTCCTAACTTCCCCCAACTATCCCCCAGCAGCCGACTGCGTGAGTACGTGAGCGCAGAGGAAACCCCCCGGACATACCTATATCGATAGGGAGGGACTATGTATGCCCCTGCACCATAAGGCAACAGCCAACTGAATACGGAGGATACCCCTATAGTATATGATTTGATCTTCCCCTCAAATAGCATGGGAAAGAAGCTCCCATTATTGGACCGTAGCGATGGGTCCATAGGTGGATAGCCGAGAAGGATCACTCCCCACGTCCTGAATCTGACCTATTCGCTTGGTCACTTCCAGGCAAATTAAAGCATGCCTGCTGGCCATCAGCACAAGTGACCTCCGAGGAGGCTCCCTGCCACCATTTCCACTGTATAACTGCCACGGTGCATGGGGGTCATCAGCATCGTCTTCCTCAACTCAATCCACCTCCTCCACAGCTGCTCCGTGCACCTCCACACATTACACCTTGGTAGAAAAACCACTCATATATCAACCAACATAAGCATCTTCTTCCAATGTCCATCCTCCTCGCTCCATATTCAGTCCCCACTTGACTTACTTTGGGTTTTTGATGTTTAGAGGCCACAGATGTAGTCTGGGCCAGTTTCACGTCACAAAGTTCCCTGCCCAGAACAGATTTTTATCCTAGCAACAGAACCAGGAACATAGAAGCAGTGGAATGACGAAATCATCCCGAAGAACCTGGCGACTGACAAATAAAACGTCTCCTCCACGAAAAGGCCACAACAAACGGCAGACGTACACGCATATAGACTGCCCACTGGCTACATCCAAAGTAACACAGTGAATACTTCTGGTCTGCCCTAGGAACACAAAAAATCGTTAATGGCCTTTCCTCAGTTATCATACATTCGGTGTCCAACATGTGCAGCTGGAATTCCCAGCGGTGAAACTATCGCAAATCAGAGTGTGGTGGGTAGGCTCGTATCTGCCGCTGCAACTCCTAGGAGGGTGTATATCCTGGCATGTACGAATGGATATCAAGTGCATATGCACAGTTTTCCAACCTGCCATTTTACAGAATGTTCTGTAAGATCGGTGAAGACTTCATGACCTTTTCACAACCAGATTGAAACACGTTGCGCCATACCACAACTAGGGCGCATGAGACCATCCCTCCTCGGTGCAGTGCGACACCATGTTCTACCAATGTCCCTAACCATGGTATCCAATTTGGCAGATGGCTCTGAGAAAGCCACACATCGATTCTTGCAGCACTGACTCGGGAGCAGTTCCCTACCCAGAGTTGACTTCTTTTTCCTCGAAGGCAAGCCAGTGTAGAACTTCTAAAACAATAACCGCTGTGCCCTACACATGTGGTATGATGGAGTCAGTATACTTGTGGAGGTGCAGAGATGATGGTGGTGTAGGAGGAGTAGCGGACAATGGCGCAGGTGCATCAAGTTTGGACAAAGTGAGGAGAAACGGTGTCTTCTGTACCAAGATGAAGGAGTTGCCTTGGCCGAAGCACAAACACCCGAGTGCCGTAAAGACTTATAACCGGCCCTGACCGGAGATACAGCACCAGAAATAACGTCGCGCTGCCTTGCACCTTATGGATACGCGAAAACCGATAAGCTCAGAAGGACTGACCCACCTTCTGTCTACATATATAAGAAGTGCTGGTACTTTGCCTTTTTGGAAAAGAAAATTTCGGCTTGGAACTCTCCATCTCGGCTTACGGCACAAGCCATAAGTTCTCTGATGGTGCAGAGTCCACCAATAGGAAACGGAAGGGACGCAAAACCAACATCTGGACATTAGGAGCACGGATCAGACTCTGCACTTAGGAAGATTAGGACGCATACTTAGTCACTAGGCAATCGCCCTCGCTGAACGACTGCTAGTGCGCCATGAGTAAGCGAGGAGGCCAGGAGCAACAGGGACCGAGAAGATGAAGCAAAAGAGAAACAGCTCCCTTCTGCAGAGGAGGAGGAGCCTTAGACTGCAGCAATGGCATGTGAGCCTACTCTGGCGGCTGCGCAGCTGCTGTTGCTGCGGCGGCAGAAAGACCCCAAATCTGAGGCCACGTTTCTCCCTATTCCACCGGATGGTGACGCTGCAAGTGTTTTGACGAGCAGGGCCGTGGTTCCAACGTTAGCTACCCTGGCCAACGCATCACTTTCTGCCAACCGAATCTACATAAACCCATATTCGCACCACCATTGTCATAAGCAAAGAACTGCCACACCCGCCGAGTAACGATTTATTACCGCCAATCAGCTCCGCAACTGAGAGACTACTGCCGCCGCTGCCATTCGCTGAGCCCCTGTGCCTGCAAACTTTCTTTGACCTGCGAAGCGGGTTTTTTTACTTCCAGTGGCCGCTTGAGCTCTCCCGACCACCACTGCTGCTAACTCTGCGACTCCGCCCCCAGCGACCCACTTTGGTAGCATGCGCAGCTGCCATAACGCGCAAGCTGACCCCACATCAACCTGACGAATGATGAAGGCCCATGCCTCACCGGCTCCCAAGAGCGTCGGCTAACATCATCAACTAAATGTGTGTTTCATCGTCACTGCTGTCCCTCAATCCCCGTTCTTGGTATGGCCGATAAAAAAATGCTGACCTCTCAACAACAAGACCACTCCCATGCCACACTCCACAACATACTATAGCCGCCCTACTGCAATAGCAGGGGATAATAGGCCTCCAATACATTACGCAGACCAAGTAGCTGCTGACGCCCTCCCTCAATTTGATATCATCCTCGCAATATTGATGCGCTGAGCCCAGACCACATAGTAGATCTCTGCTGAGGGAACCGGATGGGACAGAGGCGGTCTGAGGACAGGTGAGTGCCGCTGACTGCGCATCCCGCATGCCATCTAAGGGTTGTGTGTCTGAGGTTCCCACCGACTCTATGGCTGGGGTTAGTCATATGTACATCAGGGGATTTAAGGAAGGATACCTAGTCAACCAATTCAAGAACCCTTAGGTTGCTGAACAACACAACTTGCCAGCTAGATGACAAGCTCGTTGTGGCCTCACCTGATAGAACCCCTGCTTGACGTCCCCCTCCTCTTTGCATGGTGCTTTGACCCTGGGCCTGTTCCATGAATGTTTGTGCAACTTGCTCACTTATCCGCATTTTCCCCCCCGAGCCTGTCCACCTTTCTCTGTCTTGACATACTTGTATTTTCTAAAATTTACAGGTACATACACTGTTTAATGAAGATTCTGTATGTTTATAAATTATTCAAAACCTGTTTTGACTCCAAATGAGACCTCAGTAACGAAGCTTGGTAACCCAGGATACGTAAATTGCTCTCGCAAAAATGTTCCAGGAAAAATTTACTTGTATTTTTTCGTTTTAAAAACACTTGTGTTTTTTACTAAATTGGTGTACAAATCACAAACAGTCTTACTTAACCTTCGCACATGAATTAGTGCTACAGGAAAAATGTATATATTTTGGCGTTGGAAAAAAGACGGATTATTTTTGTTCAGCACACCACAAAACAACGCTTAATTAACCCCGTTTTGTAAATGCCGCCAAAGAATTGAGCCGCCAAACTATTATCATTGTAGCGTTTTACAATTGCTTGTTTTCCTACGCCACACACCAAGATATAGCAGTTGTAATTATACCTATGTCATGTGTGAATTGGCTACAGGGAAGAAAAGTATATATTTCTTTGGCGTTGTGAAAAAGACGGTTATTTTTGTCACACACCTATCAAAACAACGCTTAAATAACCCCTTGGATGTAAAATTGCGCCAAAGAATTGAGCCTCACAAACAAGTAGCTTTGTTAGCGTGTTATCAATTGCGTTTTCTACGCCACACAACAATAGGATACAGTTTGTAATTAACCTTTGCTTGAGAATTATGCTATAGGAAATAAAATAGTAAATATTTTGGCGTTTGAAACAAAGACGTGTTTTAGTTTTTTGTGTCAGCACAGATCAACGTCCATCAAAATCAACGCTTAATTAACCCCATGATGTAAATTGCGCCAAAGAAATGAGTCCGTCACAAACTAAATCTTTGAGCTATTTACAATTCGATATTTTCTACTCCACACAACAAGAGATACCAGTTGTACTTTAAACTTGCTTGTGAATTATGCTACATGAAAAATGTAATTATATTATATCCTGTTTAAAAAGATACGTTTTCTTGGTGTCAGCACACCAGCAAAACAACAGCTTAATTAGCCCCTTTATGTAAATTTTGTCGTGCCAAAGAATTGGAGCCCACAACTATTTAGCTTTGTAGCCGTGTTAACAATTTGCTTGTATTCTAACGCCCACACCAAACACGAGAAACAGTTTGTAATTTACCTAGCTTGTTGAATTAAGGCCCCCTACAGGAAAAAATGTATAAAATTTGGCGTTGAAAAGACGGTTTCCTTGGGGTCAGCACACCACAAAACATATAAACAGCCTTAAAAACGCCCTGGAGTAAATTTCCCAAATAATTGAGTCCCGCCCAAACTAGTAGCTATGTAGCGAGATACAATTGCGAGTGTTTTCTACGCCACACATCAAGATGAATACAGTTGTAAATTAACCTTTGCTTGTGAATAGTCTACATGACAAATAATAATATTTTGGCGAGAAAAAGACGGTTAATTTATTCAGGCACCCAGCAAAAACAACGGCATAATTAACCCCTGAATTAAATAGCGCAATAGAATTTGAGCAGCCTAAAAACGAAGTGGTATTTGTATAGTAAAACGCTGAAACTTAAAATAATAAAAAAAACAGGTACTGGCCATAGATCCCACTTGGATATAGAATGATATATGCAGCTGCCGTGGACGCACACTGATTTCAGATCCAATACCCCAAAAAATAGAAATAGAACATTTAAGAGAACAGTCTCTGAGACAAGCTGAGACACCCCAACAGAAATCGCTATAAAAAAATCTATTCATCAGTAAAGCTATCAGCCGCTGCAGCCCTTCTCCTGAATCAGTACGGTGAGAGAGTAATGACTCCCACGTCACGCCCGAATTATATAGTGCGTGACGTCACAGAATCCCGCCGGTCTACTGATTGCTTCAACCACTCACATGTCATGCAGGGCAAATGCCCATCTTCCTCCCAAGTGCTTTGCCCCATGTAGCCGCCATTGACTCGCAGCCATTTTATCAATCAAAAGCTACACTCCCTTCCGTTCACACCGAAGTACCACCAAAGTAATCGACTTCCTCGTTCCGAACCAAAGTTTTCCCCTGAAATTCTAAACGAATTCCACTTCGATAGAATCAATTCGCCCATCTCTAATGGTAGGTTATCTGTCATGTTTAGTTTCGCTACATCTGTATATACCACAATTAGTAATTATTGGGGAATCCAAAGGTTGATTGACATATAGGTGATATTTAATCACCATGGAGTGTAGAGTAGATAGTATATAGCTGAAAATTAAAACCGTAGCAATCATTTTTATATAGGATTTAGATTATTGTGAAAAAAATCTACGTTCTGAAAATTATATGCTATTATATACATGGCAGCATCTCAACCATAAAATGATATGTTTTTACTTCTTTCTTTTTGATCTTTAGATTTATTTTTAAAACAATTTATATGCTGACGGTTTACACATTTCACATTTCTTGCTTCATCCAATGAATGTATTATAGTTATCATAGCATAGATTGTATTGTATACCATGGCAGAGCAATTGTAGAGAAATACGATTACCACAGGAATAGGGAGCAATTTTCAAGGATCAATTTCATCTCAGAAACTTTAGCTGACAGTTTTTGCTAAATCAAAGAAAGCGCCCGCAGCCAGTTAAGACAGTCTACAAGGCATGCTACTAACAGCACACTAATGTATTGGGCATGCTACTGTATCTGCCCTTGGAAAGTCTTTCTGCTTCTTTTCTGTATATGAAATAGAGAAACCTTTCCAGACACAGGTCAGATCAACACAACCCAGGAATACAAACAGAGAGAAAATATCTTCATTGGCTGCAAAATAATGGGGAAGTCATCTAGGTGGTCATACATCAGTAATCTATAAAAGCGCTATTACTTCCTATAATAAAGAATAGTGCACTATATTTGACAAGTTATGATATCCTTGATGTCGACAGTAAATGCAAAAGTCCAAAACTTTTTAATTGACATTCAAAAGGGTTTAAAAGAGCATGTGAAAATGTTCTCGATATTTTTTCTTAATTTCTTCTTTGATGTAAGTTCTTTTTTAGTTTTCATATGCTCTATTAAGAAGTTTTCAGTATCCAGCACATCCATTCATTACACATAAAGACCATTATTTTCAATAGGAATGATGTAGTGTTTACATTTCCCCAGCATTGCACATAAACTTAAAGGGATGTTCTAGGACCTAAGAATGCTCGTTTCTCTATTGGGGCATGATTAAAAATAAAAGCTCATACTTACCTCCCGGACGCTCCCGTTTACTCCCGGCTGGCGGTCCTGTCTGCAGCACTGAACAGTCTTCACTCAGGTCCCAAAGGTCACATGCTTGTGACGTGGTGGTCTGTGATTTTCAGCATTTGTCACGTGAATGATGAACGTTCACTGCTTGCATCCGGATGTATGATTCGCAGCCAGGAGGGAACAGAAGCGTTTGGGAGGTAAGTATTAGTCTTCTTAGCTTCTATTTTTAATCATGCCCCGATAGACAAACGAGCAGTCTTAGGTCCTGGAACACCCTTTTACAGCGAAACACTACTGTAATTTTTGGCTATAACCAAAAAAGGCCCATACAACATTTAGCCAAGTACATAGGGTATACACTATTATATTATAAAACCTCCAAAGGGTTTACATACCAGACCAGATAATGAAGACAATGAGGATTTGTTCCCATAAAATGCAATTCAATCTTTATTAAATAACAAATTTGACAAACATAGCAAAACATGACGACTACAACAGATACATGCCTGGGAACAAATTGGGAGACGAAAAGTCATATATCCATCAAAAACCGAGGAATAGTACAAGCTATAAATATATTAAAGTGTAAGTAAACATTATCTAAGTGCTAATAACCTCATTAATAAATATCAGGTATAACGAATATACAAAACTCACGGCATTGGTGTAAGCTCACCCAAATGTACCAGCTACAAGTCCCTACTGATGTTTCGCGGTTGCTTTCTCAGGGGGTGTCTTCATTATCTGGTCTGGTACAGTATTTTTGGCTAGCAGCATGTGACTATTATAGGGATTTTTTTATAATTGTTTTTTTAAAAAAAATATATACTGTATATATTTGTGTATAAGGCGAGTTTTCCAGCACATTTCTACTTGAGTGAGGGCTCAGGGGCCTCAAAAGCAGGGCCGTTTCTACCGGCGGGTGAGAAGGGCAGTTGCTTGCGGTGCCGCAGCAATGCTCTATGGGGGGGGGGGGCTGTCCCAGCGAAGGTCACCAGTGGGAACACTGCCTGCCGCGCCTGCTCGGTGATCACTACAGGGCTCTGGGCGGCCGCGTTTTAATATGGCTGTCCAGAGTCAACAGCTGCATAAAAACTGTGCAGCTACTTCTCAGGGAAAAGGCAGGATGGTTCTTCCGTCCCCCTTTCTCCTTGTAAATATAGTCTCATGATGCGTACATACACATTGGCATTGCAGGGACACAAGCCCTGCAACGTTGGGTCTCCTAGGCTGGAAGTCTAAGCTTCCACCAAGAGACCCCGGAGCTTGTGGGGCGAAGGGGGGGCGGAAATTGCACCTGTTTTCGCTCTCCCCAACTCCGGGACCGGCCCACTGAGAGGGAACATGGAGAGGTGAGTATTTTTTCTTATTTTCTTTTTCTACAAATAACTAAAGGGGACAATGTATTTTACCACGGGGGCCAACACCACGGATACGGGGAAAAAAATACTACGGCTACGGGGACAAATTCTATGGTTCAGAGGGCAATTACTGGCTGGGGGGGCAAACAACGGCTAAAGGGCCAACACTACTGGCTAAAAGGGGCAAATACTACTGGCTAAAGGGAGCAAATACTATTGGCTACAGAGGGAAATACTACTGTCTACAGGGGGAATATACTAATGGCTACAGGGGCCATATACTACTGGCTAAAAGGGGCAAATACTACTGGCTACAGGGGGCATATACTACTGGCTACAAACGGCAAATACTACTGGCTACAGGGGGCAACTACTACTGGCTACAAGTGACAAACACTACTACCAGGGGCAATACACTGGCTCAGTGGCAAAACACTTACAGGGGGATATACTACTGCTCAGGGCAAAACTACTGGCCACAGGGGGCATAAACTACTGGCTACAGGGGGCATACACTACTGGCTACAGGGGGCATATACTACTGGCTACAGAGGACATATACTACTGACTACAGGGGGCATATACTACTGGCTACAGAGGGCATATACTACTGACTACAGGGGGCATATACTACTGGCCACAGGGGGCAAATACTAAATACATTTACCAGTAGTTAGCAACCCCCCCAGCTTTTAAATCAGTAAAAAGTTTTCCCAGTTTACCAGTCAAAAAAATTTTTCCCCTTTTTTTTTTCCATGCTGTGGTCTGAGATATGTAAGTGTTATCAGCTGTACCTGATAAGTGGTAAGAAACCCATTATCCTTTCATGTATTACTCTTTCATTGCCTTGTTGTTCTAATAGAATCTTATCTATTACTATTTAGAGAACAACATAGTGATCATTATGTTATTACCTACTATTTGTAATGAGACTTCATAGATTAAAAAAAAAAAAAACACCGAGAGTAAAGTGAGATTAGTCTTCCCTGCCATTCAGGAGTTTTATCTCTTCACTGTAAATTCTAGAAAAGGACAACATTTTACATGTAATTATAATTGCACATGACTGCCGAAATAAAAAAAGAATACTGCCAAAAACTCTAAAAAAATGTTTTATTGGTTTTAACAAAACTGCTCCTTTCTGCTGGAAATGCCCCTATAATACTTTTTGCCATTTTTCTTTACCAAAGTAGACATACCTGCAGTAATATGCCTCTTACAATAGTTTTATTTTGTATTGGAAATTTTCGATTGTTATCAGTCAACATAATTGAAAAACACTTATTGCTACATAGAAATGAACAGAAACCATGAGTGGCTTTTAGGTCCATAAAACTATGTTTCTATATTCCATCTAAGTGGAAGCTGATAAGAAGTGTGCAGAATTTATAACATGTAAGATAACTTACACAACAGACCTGCAGAGCCTTACGAATATCCATTTTCCCTCTTTACAATACATAAACATCAGGAAACCAACTTTTCACTTGCTGCTTCATATACCCCTTGACAATTCCCAAGTGCATCAATATTATTCCTCGCTGCTCTATGGGGGGAATTTATTAACACCAATTATTCATACACTGGTCAGGATGCAAAATAAGCTGCATTACATTGTGCCACAATTATTAGAGGTGTAAGCCTCTTGGTAACTGTGGCACATTTTTAACTGTCTATGTGCTACACACTTAACTCTAGCTGGCACAGATTAGATTTCACTATTCTTTATGTCGCTTTCCCATGTAAATTATAGTAAATGCATTGGGATGAAGAAGTCATGCTCTTAAAATTCAGTCTTTTTCTTTTTTTTCAATGTGCCGGTAGTGGTATAAGAATCACAAAACTTGGATAAAAATTTCCAGCTTTTGTACACCAGAAGGCTAGTGTATATGGCTCAATAAACTGTAATAGAAAGAAGCAATCGCTCATGCAAATGCCTTTCTTACATCTGAAGTAGATCAACTGGCACTGTAATAGTGTTTGCAGTATTGCAAGGGTGTTATACCGTGGATGTTCCTGAGCTTTCTCTCTTATCTTGGGCTCCAGGAACCACAACATTATTCACAAGTGTTTTATTTCCCACAGGGAAATAAATATGTAGGACTTCTAAGGCAGCAAATGACAAATAAAACCACATTTAGTGTGAATGCAGAAAGTTTTTATTATCCTCACAAATCAAATGTTAAAACGCACTATAAAAATGTGTCCCCCTCCAACTGTGAGTTTTTTCCCCCTTGGGCCTTTTCCCCGGGGTGAAAGCTTGTCTTTTCCAAGGACATTTAAAAAACCATGCTACAAAAAAAAAAACTATAAAAAAAAATTTCATCATGCAACATAATATATAATTTGAGTACCCAAAACAAAAGTTGATTGGCCACAACAAAAATGTCAACCTTAGAACTGAACAACATAAACTAATTAAACCAAAGAAAATGTTGAGTTAACTGCAAATACATTTACATATATTGAAAACAACTTGATGAGTAGATGTAGAGCAACATCAAAATAAAATATAAATATCAATGATAGCAAACCAAATATATGAAGATGTAATAATAAATCATTCAGAACATATTTTCCATACAAAGGCAAAGTAACATTAAATAATACCATTATGCTACTTTTTAACATTTATTTGGTTGCACTGTAATAGTCTAGAATTACAGCCTGTAATAATCTATTTGATGTTACTCTACATCTGCTCATGGTACTTATCATGTATTTTAGACCTTAGTTGTTTGTTTGCATTTTAAGACCTCTCCACTTTTGTATATATTTTATAGACATCTTTTTAATCTTGTATCAATAAAAAATAATTGTTTTCAATATGTGTAAATTTATTTATAGTTAACTTGACATTTTTTCGGTTTAATTAACCCCTTACCGCCGGAGCCAGTTTTGGCCTCTCTGACAGAGCCCCATTTTTGAAATCGGGCATGTGTCACTTTATGTGAGAATAACTTTTTGACACTTTAACCTATCCATGAGATTCAGATACTGTTTTCTCGTGACACATTGTGCTTTAAGATAGTAAGAAATTTTGTTCCAAAAAATGCTTGTTTATTTGTGAAAAATATCAAAAAATCATGAAAAATTTGAAAAATTTACCAATTTTAAACTTCAAAAATTTCTGCATGTAAGACAGATAGTTTATTCACTCAAAATAGTTTTTTAACTACATTACCTAGTCCCCGTTTTTTGCATAATTTTTTTAAATGTTTTTTTTTTTTTTACGACATTGGGGGCTTAAAAATTTTAGTATAATTTACATTTTCAAAAAATTTTTCAATATGCATTTTTTGGGGGCCCAGTCCAGTTCAAAACGTGACTTTGATTACCTGTATGTTAGATACCCCCAAAAAATGACCTCATTAAGAAACAAAAAACCCCTTAAAGTATTTAAAAAACCCCATTTTTGGAAGTTTATTAACCCATTAGGGGTTTTTCCCCAGGAATTAAAAAAAGTGGGGAAATGAAATTTAAAAAATTTCACTTTTTTTTGCAGTTTTCAATTTTTTTTACATTGTTCACAAGAATATGGTTAAAAGTACAGGGGAAAAACAACTTAAAATTGATTCCCCCCGATTCTGCCGTTTTCGAATATGGGCCCCTATGCTTTTTTTGGCTAACCTTTCCGCGCTTTCCCCTCACGATATTTGATTTATCAGGAGAAGAAATGACAAAAAAAAAAAATAACACTATAGCAAAAAAGGACCACGATCTGAAAATAGCATGGAATGAGGAAAGGCAGAGTCCCGAGATAGTGTTTAAAAGGATTCCGAGTCCCCGGTGCAAAGGGAAAAGCCCGATTAGTGGACAAGTGAGCAAGACCGGAAGGGGTTTAAATACTAAACCCCAAAGGTAAAATGCGAATGCAAAGTCCTTATCAATGATAGCACAAGCGCCAGGAGCATGCATAACCAGCGGGCCTAGAATTTTATCTGGGGCTTGGGGCCATTTGGTAGGGGTTTGCGAGACTCCAAATTCCCCCATTACAACCCTAACATACCCTTGGCTGAGAGGTAACATTAAAATTACAGAAACCGAGCTTAAACCCTTTGCCTTAACGCCAATGGGCCGGGGGTTTACCCGGTCCGAAATTTTAAAAAAGCAAGTATACCCCCCCGGTTTCCCCTACCCCCGGGGGGGAAACGCAGGGGAACCTAGGACGGAAATACCCATTTCAGCAGTGGAAAAAAAGGGCCTTCCGCCCAACCAAAACCCCAAAACATTTGGAAAAAGACATAAGCAGGGAGGTAAAAGATAACAAAACAATTGTACCCAATAATGGAGACCTTAAAACAAAAAAACCCGATGAAAGGGTGGATTAAAAGATATATTTTTGAAAAAACAAAAAAAGTATATGATTTCCCAAGGAGGGCCACGATAAAGATAAAAAAAGTAAATGTAAACATATCCCATGGGTGCCCAAGGGGGCGAATTTAAAATGCTTTTACAAAAAAAAGGGAAAAAATAAATTGCCCCAAAAAAAGTTTAAACCTAAACAAATTTTTAATTTTTCCTTTTGCAGTAAATTTAAAAAAAACCAAAATACCCCGATAGGAGGGGGGTTTTTTTCGGGGGTACATGATAGAAAACGTAACAAAAAGTTTCAATGATTTAAAACCGGACTTTACTTAAAAATGGGAAAAGAATAAAAAAAATTTTTTCAAAAACCCTTTTTGGGTTTTAAAAGCTTCAAAAGAAAAAACCCCCTTGCTTCACGGGTGAAGTAATTTTTCGGGGCAAACGCTCCCCCCCCCGGGGGTTTCCCAATAACGCCCCCAATTTAAAAAGGCCCCCAATTTTAAAAGGGTTAATCCCCCCGAAAGGAAATTCGTGACGTGCCACAGTAATTCACGTTAAAAAGGGTTTTTTTTCTCCCACAGTTCCAAAAAAGCACATTAAAAACCGTTTTGGTCTTTCCTTAAAATACAATTAAAGGACCAAAGGGGTGCAAGAACAATTTTATAGACAAAAACCCCGGGGTTTTGCAATTTTTCATTTACTTGCTTTTTGAAAATACGTCCTGAAAAATGGGATTTTAAACTTCCCTTTTAAACATTAATGAAGGAAAAAAGCCTTTCATCCACCCCATCTAAAAAGTGCCCCAACCCAAATCTTGATTAACCATGTTTTTTTGAAGCCTAGGAGGGTGAAAAATGGCTATGGGACCCAAAATTTCTCCAATACTCTTTTTAAACCCTTTCAAAAAAAGGGTTATTGGACCCTAATTTAATAAATTCAGAAATTTCTGGTCGTGCTTTTAGGAGAGGCCAAAAATTTTTTTAAATTTAAATTCCCCAAATCTGTGGCGCAGAAATTAAACAAAGGTTCCAATGATTCTCACAATTTCCTGTAGGGGGCTCCACCTCGCGGGTTTTTCCCGAAATGTTTTTCGTCCCTTGTCACGGGCATAATTATAGGCCCCCAGAGTGGACCTTTTTAGGAATTTCCCCCGTTTCAGAAACCCTTTTTTTTGATGCATCTGCCCCTGAATTTTAATGTTCTAATATCATTTCAGTTCCTACGTATACGGAAAATACTGGCCCTTAAGGGGGTTTCCCTTTTTTAAAAAGGGGCGGGGGTGGGCACTTTTCCCCAATTTTAAAAAAGCTGTTAAAAAAGGGGGGTAATCTTTCGGTTGGGGGGGTGGTGTTGAGAGTACCTTTTTACCCTTTTTGATTTTCAAATCCAGGGGAAAAACAATTCAGAGGGAAATCAAATTTTTTGGGTGGGAAAATTTAGGCCCTAACATTGGATGTTTAGATCCCCACAAAAGAGCAGAAGGAATCTTTTGGAAACCTGTCCAAGGGATGATAAAAATTTTATCCCATATATCCGCCCCCCAAAAAACAAAATTTCCCCCAAAATAACCCTTTTTTTTTTAACGGGGGAAAAGACGACAGAACCTTTTTTCCCCCCCAGCCCCCCGGGGCAAAATTTGGCATAGGTAGGGGGAACCGGGCTCCCCTTTGGGCCCTTCCCCAGACTGGGGGAAAATTTTTTCCTGTGAATGTAAAAAAGTTGTGTGTAGGAAAAATGGAGCAAAACCTTAAGGGCAAAAAATTTGTTTTGGGCCCCTCAAATTTGATAATTTCATAAACAAATATTTCCCAACGGGCCCCCATTCCTTTAATTATGAGGGATGGAGCTGTAAAAAAGGGGGTTTAAACATCAATGGGAAAAGAAACCAGAAGTTTACCATGTTCCTTTCCCAAAGTCTTTGAGGGTTTTAAAAGAAAAAGGGCTGTCGTGTCCCCTTTTTATAAGATGGGAGAGAGATTACGAATGGTCTCAAGAAACTGATCCACATAAAAGACGGGTATTTTTGGGGAAGATTACCCATACCAGATATTAAAGGGTCTGCATTTTAAAAAGGGGTTTTGTCCCCTTTTTTGCACCTTGGGGAGGCCATATAAAGTAGACAACTGGGGGGTACCTAGGGGATAAATTGTTTTTCTTTTAAAATCAATAAGGGTTTAAGGGTAATGCCCTTTATCAAAAAATGTGCCCCTTTAGTTCAACCCCGGAACTTTTATCGTGGGGTTTTCTCCCAAGAAATTTCCCTTTTCCTTGTATATCATTTAAAATCATCATCCCCTTTTTTTTTAAAATTTTGGGAATTAAGAAGACAATTGTTCCACCCTTTTTCGATGACTTTTAAATTTCGAGATTTTTTATCTTTCTCCCAATTTCTTAAGGGCCCCTTTTTCATCTCTTGGTAGAAATTTAAAATGGGTTTAAAAAAAAAATTTCCCCCTTTTAATCTTTTCCAATACCAACACATTCCATCTGGACAAACAGATCTAGATTATCATCCGGGAATTTTCATTTGTATCATTTTTTTCGTTTTTCTATCATGTTTTGAATTTTCAAACCCCCTCCTATTGGGGAAATTTTTGGGGTTTTTTAAAGTACTGTCCCCAGGAAAAAATATTATGTTTAAAAATTTTTACATCTTTGGCAGATTTATTTTTCCTTTTTTTAGAAAGCTTAAAAAATTTTTGTCCCCCTTTGGGGAGCATAGATATGGGTTTTCTATACTTATAACTTTTATCGTGGCCCTTTAGTTGGGGAAATTCATTGCTTTGTTTGCATTTTCAAACATATAACATTTAATCCACCTGCTAAAATACGGTTAATATATTAGGTCTCCCTTATTGGGGACATTGTTCGTTATCTTTTACCTGTTGCTATGTCTTTTCCATGCTTTGGGGATTGTTGGTGCTGAATGCACAGTTTCCACTGCTGTATGGGCTATTTCCAGTCTCTAGGTTGCTGCGCATGCGCCCGGGGAGTCATGGCAACGCTTGACTCTCTATCTGCTTTGTATAATCTCGCGCATCGCGGTATTCTCCCGCGCGCATGCGCAGTTCAGGCATCAGGTACGCTCGGTTTCTGTATTGCATATTATGTTACCTCTCAGCCAACGTATGTTAGAGGTTGTCATGGCGATGAAGTCTCGCGATCCTACCAGCGGCGCATGCGCAGATAATATTCTAGGACGCTGGTTATGCATACTCTCTGGCTGCTTGTGTTATCATTGATAATGGACACCTGCATCCGCGTTTTACCTAATTAGGGGTTAGTATTTAAACCCCTTCCTGTGTCTTGCTCACTTGTCCACTATCATCTGGCTATTCCTTTGCACCGGTGGACTCGGAGATCCTGTTTACACTATCTCAGGACTCTGCCTTTCCTCATTCCACTGACTATATTATCAGAGTCGTGAGTCCGTTATATCTGCTATATGTGTTATGTTTTTTTCTGTACACTTTCTTCTCCCTGATGAACCTCAAATATCTGTGAGGGGAAACGCGTCGGAAGGTATTGGATGTTCATATTTGGACTTCCAGCATATATTAGTGTATGGACATAGCTTTTTGCATTTTATCGCACATGTAGGGTTACAGGGGTCATCTTGTCTGCTATACACCTTACATTTTGTACCTAGCATTTATTACTTCATGTTTAATGGGATGTATTATATTTAGAATAATAGGAGTATATCATTCTTCTTTTCGGAGCTTATTTTAGCTTTAGTCCTTAGGGTGTAGTGCAGGAGGTACGTGTTTGGGGACGCCCTTATCAGGGCGATTTCCCCAATATATCTGGTAGGTAGTGGTCAATTGGGAGGGGGTAGAATTTTTGATAGTTTAGGATGTTTTTTGTGAGCGCTATTTATATCCCCTTTAAAGTAATTTTAAAAAAAGTTAAGTTTTTTTTTTTCCTAAAATTTATAAACCACTTTTTTTGGGGTTGGGGTTCTTTTTTTTGGGTTT